>JAVSBT010313519.1:1494-11763 GCA_033118115.1 Pharyngocirrus eroticus | reverse complement strand
TTAGAGAATATTTTGACAGAGCGACCTACTAGCCTTTTATCGCCCGTTGGACAGCCTCCGGCTACACGCTCATTGAAATATATTCTTTAAGTTTGAAACTTTTTCTTTCAAGTTTTGCTTTGTTTGAGTAACACTAACAGTACAGTTAATTGCTGTTTCATTGGTTGGCTAGCTGGTTGACTGGTTTGTTTGTTTGTTTGTTTGTTTGGTTGGTTGGTTGGTTGGTTGTTGGTTGGTTGGTTGGTTGGTTGGTTGGTTGGTTGGTTAGTTGGTTGGTTGATTGATAGACTGATTGATTGATTGATTGATTGATTGATTGATTGATTGATTGGTTATAAGGTATGAACAGATAGTGAATTAGCAATAACACACCACCTTTTGGTCAAAGCTGCAACATGAAAACAATACTACAATCGTAGTATTGTTTTGTAGTACAAAATATAATGAAATAGATAAAAACTTTTTTTTAAATGTTTAAACTATATTTTGACACTTGTGATGTCAAGTTTTTTCAGAGTTTTTAATAGCTTATCAAGAACTCGGTGATACATGGAATAAAAGAAAATACTTTTAAAGAAAATGTATATAAATACCTTTCAACTTTAAAAAAAAGAATATGATTCAATGGGTGGGCAAATCTTACAAGGGTGAAGAGCAAATCCTACAACCCCACCCTTTACCTACTTGTAATCAATGGCAACTTTGTTTTGCCACATTTGAAGATATACCCAGTGGTACCTGAACATTGGAGTCTGGCATTGAAGTGGAATTTCCCTGTAAAAATGACACAATTAGAAACATAAAATCATGCCTCAGTAAATGAAATAGATCATAAATAAGATTGTTTTGGGTTTTTTACCTATTAAATCACATTTTACAAAGTTTTTACTTGTAACTAAGTCACGATAAATAATCACTATTGACAGACAACATAAGCTGTCATATCTTGAGGGCCAAAGGTACTTACGATTAATCCAAATTCGATAAAGATGCAATTTGATAAAGATATATGTTCAAATGAAATTCCTTCAGTTGGCTTAAATCTCTGGATAAGAAAAGATCAGAGATCCATATACAAATATGAGGAAGGTATCGTTCGTGTTGTTGGCTGCCGTGGCTGTATTGGTGGTCAACAGTGCTCCAGGTAAAAAATTGTTTATATATTTATTTTTAACATTTGGTGACTGCTTTTTCATTTGCTAATATATTAATTTGTTCCTATGTGCAAGTACTTCTTAACATCTTAATCTTTTAACTTTAAAAAGCATACAGGCAAGGACATTTGAAAGTATTTAAATCCTTGACATCCATTTCATGCTCATTAACATTTTCTTTAAGGGAGTTTTATAAAATAAATCCCCGCCCTCCTTACTCCTGTTATTAGAAATTAGTGAAAGGAAAATATTTTTTCATGATAAATCATTTGTATTTTAGGTTATATTTTGTCTTAGATTTGAATAACAGTAAAGTATTCTTTGAGAAATTAGATATTGGAGAAAAAAAAACATATTAATTTTAGAATGAGTAGCTGAAGCAACAAAATTGCAAAGCTCATGAAATAGAATATTTTTCAATGTGTATAGTAGGCATACATTGTGTCAATAATACTTTAACCAGACCGCAGACACAGAACAAATGAACATGTATTGCATAACAAAACATCAGGTAGTTCAAAATCATATATACAAATACAGGGTGCAAAATCATCATTAAACTATTATGAATGATCATTGAAAATGTAAAAGTTCACTGAATGATAGAGATGCATTAATCATAACTTATGTTTATGAATCTTCATGGCAACTATGTTATCAATCAAATTAGTGGCAATGGACAAAAGTGGTATGTGTCATAAATGTAAAAAAATAAGTTTTTGATATGAAAAGGAAATTTTCAGGGAATAGAATTTTAGCTTGTTTAATCATATGTCCTATGCCTGAAGTGGTAGGATAGTATAAGGGCTATATAAAGAATTTTGGGTATACATATATATCAATTCCCTTAGTCGGATGCCACTTTGAATTACCTGGCAAGACTTTACAGAGTGTTCTCTCTTTTGAGTTATCAATGTTTCTGTTTGACTGGTAGAAAATAGTAGTTGTTCATTACTAAATTGGGATACCATTAACCAGGAAAAAGTTATTTATCTTTAGCTTGTCATATACTTTTGATATGAGAGTTTCTTTTTGAAATTCATGGCAAACCCATGTAGGTCCTTTGCCAGGTTTAAAAGGGGTGGTTCTACAATGTTAAAAATGGCAATTTTTAGGGTTCTTATAATCATTAGGTAATGTTAAGAGGATGGACACTTGACCATTGAATAGGGCTTTTTTCGAAAACAAGACCTGGCTTATGGCATGAGCCCACTTGTGCGCTAAGGCATTCATCTAGATTTGTCAGGTCACTTGTCACTGCGATGGTGAATGTAAACACTATCAATGATTTCATTTGACATTTAAAAGGTTTAAAATACAGAGTTCAAGAATTCCAGCTAATTTCATCTTTTGATCATTTACTTTTTGAAAATGATCCTGTGATATCAATTTATTGATTGTGCCTTTTGTAAATTAGCTCCCCACACCCTGGCTATCTCTGTAAATTGGAGATAAATGGCAATGGCTTGTACTTGAAGTGGTCAAAGTCAAATTTATTAATGAAATGAGATGACATAAATGTAGATGTATGTCAAATTGTCTGTGATCAGAGATAATAGTTATATTAATAAAGAAGAACACTCAAATTTTGATATTTTCATAATTAGATGACAGGGAAATATTTGATTTTGATATTGTATTATCATATTTATTGGTAATAAATCATCAAGTGAAACAGATAGTTAAAATTTTGATGAGCTTTTGGCTCAGCTTGCTTGATGTGGTTTAGGTGGCCTTCTAAGGCTCAATCTCACACTTGCTAATCTATTTTATAAACCTCCACCCCACCCCTCCAGCAACCCAAGCAAAGGGGGCTATATTTGATTAAGATTGAATATTAACTTTCATCATATTAAATTTTTATTTAATTTTTCTTCTTTGCAGTAAAACAGGGCACATCTGAGAAGGTAAATAATAACATAGATACTACTAAGCCTTAGTCTAAGGCCATTCCAAATTGATCTGTTGCAAAGAAAATCTGCTTACCAACTAATCAATTTGAAATGGCCTAACATAAAATTTCAGAATGTATTTCATTAATTAAAATATGTCTTTTAATGTCAACAAAATTGAGTTATTATAAATATTTTCAAAATCAAGATTTTAGTGGAAAAGGGATGGATTAGTTACGATTTGAAATCACACTTTTAAACATTCTAAAAAAAGATATGAGTCTCTCGAAATACTTAGTAAATACATTTAATTTGTTCATTTCAGTTGGATGACTTAAAGAGAGAGGTAAGTGACTACATCCTTCACATATTTTTGAATACCAAGCTGGTACAGATCAAATCCTACAACATTTTTTTTTTAATAAAGTGTCAATTTCTATTTAATCCTATTGATTTGACCCCTAGGGCCCAGGGCAGAAAGTTAATACAAACGTAATCTATTTTTAAAAGAATGATTTTATTTGTTTCTGTTATTGTTGCAAGAAATGATAGTTCAATGGTTTATTTTGACACCATTTTATGAAAAAAAATATTGATAAAATAACTTAAGTGGGTATTTCAAAAGATTGTGCAAGTCAACACACCCAAATTAAAAACAGATAAGAGAAAACCTCAATTAATACTTATTCATGATATTATTGATAATGACTTTTTGTTGTATCAACTCAAACATTGAACACCCTTCTTCAAAATTGGGTAACACCCTATGTATCAATTAAATATTTATCTAATCTTGTTTGGGTGGATCTCGTCATACAAAAGTATATTCATGTTTATCTACAGTTCATCAAACCTGGCCATCCTTATGTTTTCTGTAATTGTTTATCCAAATGAAAATACAAACAGTGAGAGTATACTTGACTTGGAGTTTGTACTTCTCCAATACTTTTGAAGTTGGCCTGTCAGTGATTAAAATAATGTATAGCTTGTAGGTGTACATGCATGTTATCAACAGCGCTATCTGAGTAATGAGTATTTTGAAGCTACAAGGCTTAAAATTAGTCATTCTAATATTCCCCCCCCCCCCCCCATAAAACTTTCTTTTTCTCATAATATTTTCTCATTCAATGTATCCGAAATCAGCTAAATTTTATTCTCAATTTTTTCTTTTTCCAGCTCCTAGAATTGAAACATGTTGTAAGTAAAGCTCCAATAGTCTTTTCCATTATCCAAGCTTAACGTTCATTCTTATACCTTTTAATGTTAATTTCTACCAATTACAAGTCTTGTAGTAAAATAAATAAGCCAGAGATTAATTAGATTAGATTATTTGAATTTTGAAGAAATAAACGTTCTATGTAACTTTGTTTGGATCATAGTGTCAGATCGTTTCATTAATAATTATTAATTTATATCCATCTTGTCTTGACAGCTAATATCACGCCAGAATTCTTTACAAAACAAAAGGAATGGCATTCCAATGGCTGGTGATCCAGGCCTTGAAGATAGAACTCTTCAGGAGTTTGAGGAAAAACTAAGTGAAGAGGAAAAAGTTCTGCTGAGGGTAATTTTTTGTTTTTAAATAATTTCATCCAAACTCTAATTTCTGTTTAGTTATGTTCTGTCTTTTTGATTGAGACCCATTTATGTATAAATTAAGGAGCTTTGAGGATATTTTTTTAATTTACTTGTAAATGATAATAATTGTGAATGATAATACATGTTAATTCAACTTTGCAGAGGTTCAAAAACAAATTAAAGTTTTTGAAAGCTACTTTGGAAGAATCTGAAGACAATAATAACAATGATGATGTTTATGGTGAGTATTTTGAATATTTTTTCATGGTTGCAAGTCCATCTATAGAATTCAAGCCTCTACATTCAAAGTAAAGAATGTTGTTTAAATCTTTTTGTTCTGTATGAAAAGTTTGAGTAAAGTTTAACACATACATTTAAAAACAAATCCATTTTTACTCTATTATAGAACAGGTAATAATGAGATTTATGATTACCCTTGCCTCTTTTCGTTCCTTTCTCTTTATAGCATCTGATCCTTCTCAGGGAGGTAGGTAGATCTTTTATAATCTACATGATTATATGTATATATTTATGTGTTTAATACTTGTACATTTCTTCAGTAAGATAAAAAAAATCTGTATCAAAGATTTACCATTTTAGTTGGTAAATATTTCCCCCCTTTTCTGTAAGTGTAAGGTAGTTTACTGTCTAAGTAGGAATGCACCACTTTTGCACTTTTTGATATGACACACACCTCAGGTGTAAAATCACATGTAGTTCTTTCATCTAAAAGCTGCATCTTTGCACATTGAAAGCACTATACATGTATAGAACTCTACTCCTTCTTACCAATGAAACCTTTTGTATTTTTTAAGGAAACCCATCACAAAGTGATCCTTCCCAAAGGGATCCATCTCAAGGTGACCCTTCGCAAGGTGACCCTTCACAAGGTGATCCTTCTCAAGGAGACCCTTCACAAGGTGATCCCTCACAAGGAGACCCTTCCCAGAGTGATCCTTCTCAAGGAGATCCTTCCCAAAGTAAAAGATTTGATCCTTCTCAAGGAGACCCTTCACAAGGTGATCCTTCTCAAGGAGATCCTTCCCAAAGTAAAAGATTTGATCCTTCACAAGGAGACCCTTCTCAAGGAGACCCTTCCCAAAGTGACCCTTCTCAGGGAGATCCTTCCCAAAGTAAAAGATTTGATCCTTCACAAGGAGACCCTTCACAAGGTGATCCTTCTCAAGGAGATCCTTCCCAAAGCGTTCCTTCTCAAGGAGACCCTTCCCAAAGTGATCCTTCTCAAGGAGATCCTTCCCAAAGTAAAAGATTTGACCCTTCACAAGGAGACCCTTCCCAAGGAGATTCCTCACAAAGAGATCCCTCTCAAGGTGACCCTTCACAAAGCAAAAGATATGACCCTTCTCAAGGTAACCCTTCTCAAAGTGATCCCTCTCAAGGTGACCCTTCACAAAGCAAAAGATATGACCCTTCTCAAGGTAACCCTTCTCAAAGTGATCCTTCTCAAAGAGACCCTTCCCAGAGCAAAAGATATGATCCTTCACAAGGCGACCCTTCTCAAGGAGATCCTTCACAAGGAGATCCCTCTCAAGGTGATCCTTCACAAAGCAAAAGGTCCGATCCTTCACAAGGTGACCCTTCCCAAAGTTCAGGTAAGTAGTTATAAGAACTGATTCTCCCTACACTCTATTTAGTCATAAGTATAGATCCCCATTATGTCTATGTAGAATCGTGTATATGTAAGGCATAGTATATATAAGGTTATCCATTCACAAATACTAGGGATAAGATTTATCATGTGGGCTGATAGGTCACTTTCAATCCTGAATTTTTCAGTCTGTAGGCAGCTCAAATGTCTACCCATAAGAAGCCATTTTGAGAAAGTCCTTTGTTCATTTCGCTGTCAATTCTTGTTGAATATATGACCATAAACTCACTGTAAATTTATAAATAAAACATGTGTTTATTAACATTTATTTAGGTAAGAAATGATAGCAAAATAAGCCAAAGAAACTCATGATTGAATTGTCTACAGATTGAAAAATCAAGAACAAATGTTACCTATTCATTTGGTACCATAACTACATATATATATTTCGAACTTGAACATTTCTGATATTCTTTTAAAGGCTTATTAGAAATCATGCCTTAATTTTTCTTATCAGATCCAGCTCAAGGTGACCCTGCCCAAGGTGATCCTTCTCAAGGTGACCCATCACAAAGCAAAAGACTTGATCCTTCACAAGGAGACCCTTCCCAAAGTTCAGGTAAATTCCCCTATCTTTTAATGGAAGAAAACTAGCCCTTAGTTACTCTGAAGATTTCCTGCAACTGACATGAAACATGATTTAATGCATAATGGGTTATCGGCACAATTAGGTGGTGCCTCTGTTGATAGGTAAAAGTAAAGAATATTGTGACTTTTTAAGCATACACATAATACATTTAGTTAGAATTAATTCTTTTGTTTTTCAGACCCCTCTCAAGGTGACCCATCACAAAGCAAACGATTTGATCCCGCACAAGGTGACCCATCCCAAAGTTCAGGTAAATTTATCATAGAACTGATTGAAAACATATTCCCTTAAAAAAGAAAAAGAAATGTTTTCAAAGTTTCCTTTTGACACATTTTCATACCATGTATATGCAACAATAAATTATATTTTCAATTTGAAACAACCCATAAAACAAGTAGTTTTAAATGCATTGTGTTTTCTGAGAGTAATGATAATTCTTTTTGTATTCAGACCCTTCACAAGGTGACCCATCACAAAGCAAAAGATTTGATCCTGCACAAGGTGACCCATCTCAAAGTTCAGGTAATTTTTTCACAGAATAATCCTTGAATCCAATTGCTTTGAATATTTTCTCACAACTGATATATATGGGCTACTAATTGATATATACCCTGCTAATTTTGATACTCGTGGAAAAAGCCAGAGAAGGTACAAAAACATAAGTGTATCTATTTTTTTTACATAATATCAAGTGTTGTTAGAAATAATTCTACTTTCTTTTTAAGATCCCTCTCAAGGCGACCCATCACAAAGCAAAAGGAAATTAAGTAAGGAGTCATGTTTTCGTTACGAGTCTTAAAACCAGATTATCAAAAAAACACACCTAAGGATATCAAAGTGTTTTAAAACATTTTCTAATATTAGCGAAACATTCCATCCTTCGTAGTGTTGATTTTTCTAGATTCATCTCATTGCGAAAACATTTTGTTTTGATATTTTGCTTTTTCCATTTCCTTAAGATATTCCAATGACTAAACCTGGCCTGACCAAACCAATGACCAAACCTGGCTTGAGCAAACCAGTTGGTTTGCCTGGTATGACTAAACCAGTTATTTTGCCTGGTATGACTAAACCAGTTATTTTGCCTGGTATGACTAAACCAGACTTTTCTGTACTCGATCAAATTTTGGACAGTAAGGACAAGACATTCATTAAGGTAGTTATTCAAATACGTTTAAAATCTTATATCTAAACATTATTGGGTGTTTTCTCAATTCATTTTTTATGGCATAAATAAACTGCATTTATTTGTTCCTAATAGGCAGGAGTTTTCTATTTTTTAGTTGATTTTAGTTGAGGGCCGGTAGGAGGGAGGGAAATAAAAATAAAAATAATTTTGTATAATTATTATGATTTTTTTTTTTATTATATTCATTATAAATAAAGCATAACCTCTATGCCATAAGCGCCCCCTAGTGGCCGAACTTCCCTATTATAATGGCGTGTTCCCCCTGTAACTGTATGTGTAACTAGTAAGCTTGAACTACTTCACCAATCAACAAAATATAAACACCAAAAAAGAAACAGAACATTCACAGTTATGAGTATCCACGAGTCATTATGATATTTTTGAAATTTTCTTTGGAAGTTGGGTCACAATATAATAATATGGAATATGGAATATGAATTTAAAAAAATTAAATCCAAATTATTTTTATTTTCTATTTTGGCTCTTCAGAGGGGCGGCGATGTTTGAAAAATGAAAAATTATAAAACTCCTGCCTTAGCCAAACTATTTTAGTTCTATAGGAATATTTTGGCACTTCAACTTACATCCTAGATATTTGGATTATGTCCGTTTACAATGGTGAGAGTTGCTTACTGATTAATTGTCATGAAATCGAAAGTAAAAGTGCATCATGTGTTTCCTAATCTTTTTCTCCTAGGAATTAATGAAAAATCCAAAGGCTTTGAAAAAAATTCTCAAATTATTGGAAAAACTTGGAGAGCAAGAAGGGCCTGCAGACTGGGTGAAACCATGGATACCATGTAAGACAAGTCACAGTAAATCATAATTGATATTGTGTTGTTTAGAATTTAAAAGCATAGAAATTTAGTAAAGTTGAAAATAGGTGACACTTAATTCCTTTCCCTTTTATTCCAGCTGAGGGAGTTGAAATAGAATTACTACCTGGAACAGAAGAAGGAATAGGAATTGAGCTACCATCTGAACCAGAAGGTGGAATTGAAATAGAATTACCATCTGAACCAGAAGAAGGAATTGAAATAGAATTACCCGGTGGGATTGAAATAGAATTACCATCTGAACCAGAAGAAGGAATTGAAATAGAATTACCATCTGAACCAGAAGACGGATGCAATTGTCACAGACCAGCTCCAATTCAAATAATTCCTGCTGCCAAACCAGTCAATCCAATTGCACCTGGAGTTGCAACTAAACCAATATTCTCACAACTGCCCTCAGAAGGATGCAGCTGTCATAAACCATCACAAATCAAACCACCAAGTTCTCAACTCCCTTTAAAACCTGGCAAAAATCCATTACCATCTAAACCAGGGCAGCCTTCAGTCATTAACCCAATAGGAAGCCAACTTCCCTTAAAGCCTGGCAAAAATCCATTACCATCTAAACCAGGGCAACCTTCAATCATTAACCCAATAGGAAACCAACTTCCTTTGAAGCCAGGCAAAAATCCATTACCATCTAAACCAGGGCAACCTTCAGTCATTAACCCAATAGGAAACCAACTTCCTTTGAAGCCAGGCAAAAATCCATTACCATCTAAACCAATAGGAAGCCAACTTCCTTTGAAGCCTGGCAAAAATCCATCCCCTGTGAAACCAGTCTGTGATTGTGGAAATCCAGAACAACTCCCAGATGGTGGAAATCCTGGACAGTTACCACTCAGACCTGGACAAGCACTTTTGCCCCCTGCAGGACAACTTCCATCAAAGCCTGGAAAGAATCCACTTCCTGTTAAACCACAATTACCATCCATGATTATTCCTCCTGCAAACCAACTTCCATTGAAGCCAGGAAAGAATCCTCTCCCTGTAAAACCTGTAGACTGCAATTGTAATCATCCTGAACAACTCCCAGGACCTGGAAACCCTGGTCAACTTCCAGAAGCAGGAAACCCCATACAATTACCAGGACCTGGAAACCCTGGCCAACTCCCAGAGGCTGGAAACCCAGGCCAACTCCCAGAAGCAGGAAACCCAGATCAACTCCCAGAGGCTGGAAACCCAGACCAACTCCCAGAAGCTGGAAATCCAGACCAGCTCCCAGAAGCTGGAAACCCAGACCAACTCCCTGAAGCAGGAAACCCAGACCAACTCCCAGAGGCTGGAAACCCAGACCAACTCCCAGAGGCAGGAAATCCAGACCAACTCCCAGAGGCTGGAAACCCAGACCAGCTCCCAGAG
>JAVSBT010313408.1:0-11768 GCA_033118115.1 Pharyngocirrus eroticus | reverse complement strand
TTTATAAAGAATGATTATTTGGGACATATGTTGGTGCATATCAAAAAAAGCAATTAGACCCTCATGACGCCTTAACACTAACAGTTGTAAATTACATCTCTCTATTAATTTCGTCTACAAAAGTTAACAAAATATTACAAGAAAATTATAACAATACTACAAGGTCTGAAGCCATACAAATAACGTTAAATGATTGAACGCCTTGGATCATATAGTAAAGCAATAATATTATTAAAACAGAAAATCATCCTACATCGGACCCACTGAGTTTTTTAAGATATCAAAATTAAGAAATGAAGTAGTACCCTGATAAAATAAACATTTCTTGCATATAACCAGATAGCCTTATTCATAACTCATTGAAAAGTTCTACATTCTATAAATTAATGCCTGGAAAAGTGAATCTTGATGGTATGTTTGTACAACTGGAAATGTGCAATTAATTGCAACATCATCTTAAATCATAGTTAGTAAATACCAACTTTTGACCAAATGTTTTTTTGCTATATTACCCATTCATCCATTAAAAAAACCAACACCATACTCATTGACATTCATACTCATTCTAACTGTCTGGAAAAATAATTGAGAAGTTTCGATGCAACTACAAATAAATACCATTTGTATTACTTTGTTCAAACACTGGAAAAATAAAGTTCCTCAATTTGGCCAAAGGCACTTTATAACTTAGTAATAAAAAAGGGTAAATATACACTAAAATACCAAAATATATACATGTTATTGTTTCCCATCAAATTACCTAATACCCCTATAATTCAGATCACTCTATTGTTAAATCATACATGAGTAATTCCAGATTCTTCCAATAAGTCTTGTCTTGGTTCAGCTAATTTTCTTCTGTGCTCAATGGCCCTTGCTTTATTGTAACAAAATACACCAATGAAAACCACACATGTACCAAGTCCACTAAGTAATGTCACAGGATTTCCAAATATCAGGACAGATGACCAAATCAAAAATGCTCTTTTCACTGTATTAACAACACTGTAAAATAAAGAGGGAAAGTTGAAGTATGTATACAATTTGATAATGCAATGTTTTTTCTTCTTTCCAGTTACGGTGTAAATGCATGATAATTATATTAAAATCACCCCACCCACCCTCTCTCCCAGCAATAAAAAATCATTGCTATGGCATGTTATGAAGGAAAAACACACCAAAAAGCTATGATGAAATTACATTTTTTCATGATATAAATGATCATACAAGTCAGTTTACTAAACAAAAAGGAAAGAGCTGAGACATTTTCTGCAAGTTTATAGCCATAAATGAATCAGTGGCAGAATAACTCAAGAGACCATTAAAATTAATTGCTGTAATTCTTTTCAAAATTGGAAAGAGAACACACATTTAGTACAGATCTATAGGCTTTATCTCCTCCTTGACAATCCCATAGAACTTGATCAGGACCCACTGTTTTTGACCTGTGCTTGTTAAAGTAAATCAATTCCTGTTAAAAATAGCCCAACACATTTTTCATAAATTTGTAAAGATTCGGTTAAAACCTATTTGCATTTAGAAAAAAAAACACACCAAATATTAACAACTGAAAGTGACCTTACCTGTGGGTAACGGGTGATATGAAAGCAATCAGGACAAAGCCACACATAGTTTGTATGTGATATGAGACACCATTTATGATATATGCCATCAAAAGTGTCATGTCAAGTGTTTCGTATGCATAGGTAAAGTCCATTAAAAATATGCAAGCAGGAATTTGAATAAAAATGGAAAAAACACAAGTATAAAATTGTATTTCTGCAGCTCTGAAATAGACAAAAAAGGTTTGATTATTTCCCAGTATATCTCTTTTTGATAGATCATTTGATTCTACTAAAAAAAAAAAAACATCATTTTTAATTCAAGGATTATTGTAATATGCTACCAATTATCAAAAAATATTTAACAGAACTTACGTGTATTTTGCCTTTTCATCATTTAACAATAGTTTTAAATAAACAAACTGTAGGCTGAAACACAAAAAAGGTGATTGAATTTAACTCCATAGAATTACAAAATATTTCTTTATATGACATTTACGGAAAAATACCAAAATGCAATAAATGCAATCAACCAAATGCAACAATTAAGATAACTATTATTGACCAACTCACCATTCAGTAAGGTTAGCTGCCAATGCAGATACAAAACCAGGAATGTTGAAGCTTAATTCATACGAGCTGCACAAAGCCAGACCTGCCATTATTGGTAACAATGAACACTGTACAAAAATACTAGTGAATTCTCCTAGTAAAAGTCTAGAGATAATAACTGTAAATATTGGGGCAGTACTTTTGACAGTCTCTGTGAATGATACTGCAACATATTTTAGTGCTACCACTCCTAAAAATACAACTGTAAACCTAAAAAAAAAGACAAACACAGCTTACAATCAATGTACATAAACATATCAGTTCAAGCAAATAATATTATTCTAGTTTCTCTCTCATTAAAATGATAAATCAACAATATTCAGGGTTAAACATAACATTTTCTTCCCCACTGGCCTATAAAGTATAATTGAAAAAAATCCATTGAGCTGTGTGGATCACCAATAGTCAGAATCTAAGGGTCTGTATGGATTATTTGGTGGTCCTGACCCTTGCGGTACAGGAACACTATATGTTGACCCCTGACCATTCAAAATATATTGTTATTTGATAATTTGGTGGTCCTGACACTTGCGGTACAGGAACACAATATAATTATGTTGACCCCTGACTATTCAAAATTTATTGTTACTTTTTTAGGTTAAATCAAAACACATGTTTGTACAAGGAATTTCATGAAAGATATTTACTACCAGCTGGTTGACAGACATCATCATGCTACTCATAATCATTATATATTCTTCCAAAAGATTTTTATATTTCTATCAAAGACCTCACACAAGCTGGTACTACATCTTGTTTAGATAGTAATATTGATTGGTTAAGCTGTTTCTTGTCATTATATAGTGTAGTCAGAAAGTAAGGCAGAAATGTAAGACGGAAATTTTGAATAATACATAATGTACTTTATAAGTTTCATCAATACTTAAAAAAATATTCTGATTTAAATTTTAAATTTATCTCACTACAAGATGACGCTTAAGTAAAACAATAAAAAAAAAACCACACCAAAAACCAAAGGACCAATAACAAAAGGACGTTGATATTACCTTGTACAGCCAACAATTGTCATATTTTTGTAAAAATTCTTAGGTTTGTATTTGTTGTCTTTTCTGACAGGTGGATCTTTATAAAATCCCAATGGAAAATGGATTTGCACATAACCAAGAATCATAGTCATTACGATTTGAAATGTACCTTAATAGAAAAAGAGAATGAAGTGAATAATCACTATTTATTAATGCATGTAATATGAAATCACTAATTGGTATACTATGAATCAGAAAAAGTGGTTTTTGAGAGCAAGTGTAGTTAGTAGACCCTAATGGGTATATACATATTTAAAAGAAATCCCCAGGGATAGGAGTATCTTTGATTAGAGTAGTAGTGATGCGTTCCGTACAAATTTTGAGGGTCATGACCCCCCTTGTTAGGATAATCATCTCCTTGTTTTGTTTGATTCAAATTGACGAATAAAAAATGCATCTGACATAATATTCAAAAACTTACTTAGTAACGTAGGTTCACCCTTGAGTGTGGTTAAAATATATTTGTTTGCAAAGAGTGTCACAGCACTGAAGAAATACCAACAAACAACAAATATGAGAGCCTTTGGATTGGCAAGCCCTTCCGGTGCAGGTAGTCTATCCTCATCTTTCTCTTTATATGGTTTAGGGTCTGTGTAGTTGTGAAGCAGATTCATATCTGTTTCTGTTTCTGTTATTCTTCTTAAATCAGTTTCTTTTGCCATGGTAGGCAAGCTCTTTGGTCATTCCACAATTCAAAACGTTCTTTGCAACATATTTCCCTTCAATGCTAGCTGTAATTATGAAGGTATGGAACTATTATTGACCATTCATACTTTTAATGTGTGTCAAACACAATCACAGTTAGCATGTTCAGTGCTTGTTTGAACAAGTATACATGTAAATCCAGTTATGACTATGACTCGTATGAGTATTAATTTAATGGATCATCATTATCTTTCACACATCAATAACCTGAAGTGAACACTTCTGTCACATTTTTTTGCTAGAAACAGTAGAATATATCTCCAGTTCACCCCCCTTCTCAAAGAAAGTAACTCAATTTACAGTTAAATAAGTAACAAGACTTGTAAGTTCAAGTTGTTACATACAAATACAACTTACAAGTAGCATACTCATAACTATCAAAGTAAAGAAGGACACATCATATCTAATTTATGTTGTCATATTTTCTTAATTACACATTAGATTAATACCCAATCCAAGGTATTGAACTTTATGGAATGTAAATTAGTTGATACAATTTCAGACTCAGAGTACCCACCCCCCCTTTTTCAGTTTGGGTGTTAACTTTTATCAGGCGATATTAGGAGATCATTAAGTGTATCTCAGCTTTGTGGAACAAGAATGAAAATACTAGTAAACTTATTTCAAGAATTGATAACTGTTACAGGTAAATGACTGTCTCGAAACCTTACCCTCGATTTTCCCAAAGAATGTTATTGTATCGCGATATTATAAAAGTGACATTCACTCTTTTTAATCCACAGGCACTACCCGTGCAACGTCACCTATGGATTCACTTCCGGGGTAATTGACGTCAAATTCGGTCTGTATGGCGGTGCTGAAAAGACTTTGATGCAGTGTTGTGTTATTATCTACAAATTTCGAACCATATTCAACAAATTTCAGAAAAGTTTGGCTTGAGACGTGTGGTATAGATAGTAATAGTGTCACTTGTGGAAGCATGAGTGAATTGAATGAAGACGAGGTGAGATATTGCACTTTTACAAGGACATGTTATTGTTTATATGAAACCTTGTATTCACTCTTTATTTAGCTTGAATGACATCGACAGATTTGAAACCAAACAATGATCAAGTGTTATTGAGTATGAATTGTGAATACAGCCCAATCATATTTTAAATGTGTGGAACAAACAAATTATGTTAGACTTGGACATTTTACACCAATAATTTTTTCATTTTGTGTTTTATCACGCTGAAGTCTGAAGAAGACATGAATTTGACCCCCCCCCCCCCCCATTTTTAGAGGAAATATTGACATTATTGTAGATTTATTAGTTTTGTCACACGAAATCACGTAATGGTACTATAGGTTTTTGAGGAAGTTATCTGAAATGGAAAATTGAATATACATTTTTTTGTGTTAAGTATCAGTTGCCATTTTCCATGATACAGGTCAATGCCATAATTAAAATTGCTTGTTCTTATTCTATATTAAGTACATCATAATATTATCATAATGTGTTTATTTACATTTTATGATGACTGTATGTCACACAAATACATACATGATAACATTTAAGAAGAACGAAACCCCAGACTTTCCAGTTTATCAGGGAATGAAACGAGCAGATTCTGCGGGAGTCAAATGACTCTTTGTCACAATGCTTTAACACTGCCATGGAATTTCTAATGGGAAAAAAAATATATGCTCCTGTCTCTATCATTCCCTGGCTTATCTGTGATCATATAATAATTTTGAAACAATAAACATTTTCAGGTGCGAGCAAAAAGACTTGCCCGTTTGGGCGGTGGAGAAAGTAACACCTCCTTAACGCCACCACAAGGTTCCTCAGATAGTCTACAACAGGCTACTCCACAATCTCCACAAAGTCTACCCCAGCAAAATGATCCTGAACCATCAAGTAGAAGACCAATTGCCCAAAGAAAACCTGAGCCAGAACCTGAAAGCATTGGGGATAGTCAAAGCATGGATGTTGATATGGATTCTTGTGACAAAACGTGAGGCATTATCCAGCTATCTTACTAGCTGGAATAGAATGTATAAAAATTAATAAAATTTCCTAATCATATTTAAACTTTTGATGATATGTATCACATGATTAAATATTGTTTTTCAAGATTATCAACAAAATTAAAGATATGTCATGGGTTTTGAAGTCCCTTCTTTGTAAATGTGAATTAGAGCATTTGCCTTACTTGCCTACTAAATGTGTTATGATATCTTACTTTCAGTGGCCAATCACAAATAGATGTAGACTCAGGAATAGAAACCATGGAAGTTGATGAGGCTGATCAGAAAATTGAAAACAAAAGGAAAAGAGTAAGTGTCTTTTTCTTTTCTTGTTTTTTTCTTTTAAAGATAACTACTATTTTTAACGAACATTTCAAGAGTTGTTCTTTACCCCTTACACCAATGTCATGTTATTTGTGATACTTGTCAAATTAAAATTGATTCATGAATTGTTTGTGTAAACAGGTATCTGTTTTTGTAGCGTGTGCTGCCTATGAAACATGCAAAGTATGGGCAGCACATGCTACAGTGTGTAATATAATAATCAATTTATCAGAATATTTGTGTAAGCTTAAAAGGTGTAATATAACTAATACATATTTATTGTATAACTGCTTGCCTAGGACATAAGTGTAGGATCAGAAGCTTCTGAAGAACAAGTGATACAGGCAATATGTAGGATATTCCAGGTCAAGTGGAAAGATGGAAGAAAACAAGATGGACTGTTACTACCAGAGTTGGAAGAATCTTTAAAAGAAGAGATGGAAAGTAAATAAAAAACCTTTTTATTCGATTGAAATGTTGCATAACTATTCTAAAAATACACACATTGAATGATGTATTTCTTAATAATACTTGGTCACCTACACATGTCTGCAATATGTGTAATGACCCACATACAGAGAATGAGTTAAATTGCAAATTTCGAAACTGATGTTGTGAAAATGAATGATAAAATCCCATCATTTTTATGTTAATTTTGTGTAGGTCTTGTTTGAAGCTCCTTTTATGATTGTCTCCTTGCTTATGTTTAAACTTCAAATTGATGTAAATGATATGATTGATTTTAATTTTTCTTTTTTCACCTAGTTGAAGACTTTTCTGATCTGATGAGTCAGATTTTGATGGAAGTTTTGAATATATTTGAAGAAAAAAAATGCAATCCTTTTGACAGTGCAAAAATTCAACCAGTGGTGTCTTCCTCACCAAGTAAATATGGATCTAGTCCTATGGGGTAAGAACTGTAATAATTCAATCCAGATTGTTGGAATTATATGCATTCATTAATGAAAGTACAACTACTATTTATGTATTTTCCCCCCAAGTCTTCTTTGCCAAGTGTAATTTATTCAGTTTCATGCCATGACCCCTTTGCCTACTGGTCTTTTGTTCCCAGACAAGAAATTATTGCCACACCTTTTCTCCTTTTGTTTTTCCTTTGAGCATAAATTTATGTAATTTTTTTTTTATAGAAGTCCAATGAAGCAACAAAAAAGACAGTTTCCTTATGATCGTTTTCAACCTGATAAGGGAAATGAAACAGAAATGCTTTGTTATTTGATGGACAGTTATGACAGGGTATACCTTGAGGACAGAATGCATCCAAAGGTATGGTATGCAATTAAAAAATAAAGCACCATACTACTATCCTGTACTTTATACCAGCACTCTTAAAGCGCTGTATACATATACACCAGTAGCTTTAAGAGTTTGTGGGATAAAGTATAGGGTTGTAGTATACCAATTCCTCACAAATGTATACACCGCTTTAAAGTTACTTTAAAGATTTTGTTTTGAATGCTATTCTTAAAAAAGTAACAGAGCAAGCTTTTTCATGACAGGTCAACAGATACCATTCTGTTTACACATACACATTTCTGAAAAAGAGGACTAATAATTTTCTTATAATTATAGCAATCATTCATATAAGAATGTTAAGGGGAGATGAGGGTCTAGTTGCTTTTTTTATATGCACCAACAAATGTCCAACATTATTATTTTCATAAAATCTTTTAGAGCATGTGCAGTTGTATATAGATTTATTATCTTGTCTTAGATTTGTTCAAATTGAAAATATGGCTGTTTGAAGTGATACAAGTGACTGAAAAATAGGCCATTTTGAAAACTACCAATTTTCAGCCCACTTTTGACAATTCGTTGGTTGTTTTTTATATAATTATGTGAAATCAAATTTGAAAATGATTAACAATACGCAATTAGGCCCTCATCCCCCCTTAAGTTAATTAACTAATGTTTAGTTTAAAAAGATTGACTATGTGATAGCCTTACCCATAATTTTCTCCATAACTCATTTGTAAATGAACAATTTTTCATCCAGAGGTCATGTATCCCACCTTTGAATATGGTTTTGACCAGTGCCAGGAATCAATGTGTGTCACATTCTGCCTTGGTATTACAAGGATTCTTTTCAGGATCAGCTAGGTGAGCATTTTGCAGTTTGGCGGGTCTTTCATTTTTTTAGTGGACCTTAAATTTGATGTAAACCCTAATACAACACTTGTTGCATCCTATTACAAAAGTTTGCATCTATAAAAGTCTTCAATTCTGCAGCAATCAATTAACACTGACCTATATACCTATATCTATCTTTCAACAGTTCTTGTGCCAAGCAGTCTCCTTTGTTGCCATTTTTACTGAATCAAAATCTACCTAGGGGCTTTCTAGAAGACCTCCTGACTACCTTGTATACAGACACAGAGATCTTTCAAAAAGTCTTTGAACCAATACTCCAGGGCTTGTGTCAGGCTGTCCGCCATCTTTCATTCGATACTGCAGACTATAGACAGCCACTACAAGTCCTGGGTGATTTATGTGACTTCAAAGTTGCAAATTCAAGACCAATTTGCAGTCTGGTGAGTTCTTTCTTAGACATCTATTCTACCTATTTTGTAAATAATGACTAATCTTCATTGAAAGCTTCTAATCATGTATGTATTAATTTTGATGTTATATTTAAAAATAAGTCTGTTTCAATCTTTTTCTCATTTTGCTATGTGTATTATGCATTTCTCCATTTTGCTAAACAAAAATGAAATAAATTGCATGAATAATTGTAATGAAGTAATATCAATGAGAATATATCTAGTAATTTCCACAATTTTCATTTTTTTTTCAAATTCTTTAGATGGTAAGACTACCAAACTGGTTGCCAGAAGCTCTCACTCAGGCAGAAGGAGCTGAGCTTCAAAAACTGTCATTTTTAGGACCCTTTTTTGCTCTCTCCGTTTTTGCTGAAGATAACATCAAAGTGGTCGAAAAGTTTTTCTCAGACACAACAATCTCACCGGACAATGCCAAAATGATCAATAAACAATTGCAACAATCTATGGACTTTGCTAGGGTAAGTGTCTCACAAGTCAATGCATTAGCAGGATGTTACTATATTGGGTGTAGATAGAGTTTCAATGTTCACAATATACAATGTTATGTGTGTTGATGAACTTTTTCCCTAAACAATATAACTCTTGAAAATTGTAATAAATCGGTGTACTTGTAAGTAGTCTCACTTAATTTCAATGTCAAAATTTGTCTCTTCTGAAACTGTTTCAAGTGATGTGTATGATGAAAATATTTTCTATTGTTTCTTTTTTCATTTAGGATCACCTGTTCAAAATTTTACATTCATTACTAGTCAATGGAGATACAAGGGATGCAGCTATGGATTTCGTCACAGCAGCTTTGAAAAGAAATCAAAAGCGTTCTCAAATGCAGGTAAATATACTTAATAAATTGGATATTTTAGTAGCGAGTAATTGATGATTTAGCATTAATTGGTAGCTGACCAATTATTTTGGTATAATGGGAATGACTCATTTTTGGTATAATTGGACTGACTCGATGACTGTCTCCTTATTTTCAGACTGATGAGAATCTTGTTTCTGGAGAAGGATTCATGCTTAACCTATTGTCAGCTCTGCAACAACTATCAGTGAAGATCAAGATTGACAAAGTAAGGCAATTATTCACAATGTATGATGATACGCATTTAGTTCATTTATACAGATACCCTTTATATAACATCACTTGTGTAAACAATCAAATTTATGCGTGTGTTTGTCCAAGGAAAAATAATAATTTATCTTGATAAGCAGTGTGTGTAGTTGCACTGCCCAAAAATAGCTAAATTCTTATCCAATGTTTAATCCATGATAGCATAAATACAAATTGCTTATCAAAATCCTGAACTTGTTAATCAATTTTGAGTTATTTATCTTTTTCGCTGTTGTATAACTTGCTTTTAATGAATCTTTTCATCATGATTTACTTCTGTTTTTTGACAAATCAGGTTGATGTTTATTATCCTCACCACCCTAATTCCCGTGTTGATATTAAAGAAGATGCAAGAGTGAAAAGCACTTCTGAAGAAACTTCACAATGGCTGTCTGATCTCAAAAGTATACACCTTTTGTTCTTTAATTCTATGTTAAGTTTAACAGTACGATTAGTCGTGATTTCCTATATATGATTTCTTCCAATTGTGCTTTTCAAACATCATTTTCTGCTGAGGACAAATATGTAATTCTGTAGTTTTTTTCTTAACGTTTTGATAATTTGTAAACAAATATATTTTTTGGATAAATGTATTTGATTCTTCTATCCAAAACTTTCCTTCAAATTTACAGATCAAGGCTTCTCATGGCAAGATCCAAAATTTGCTACAGAGTGCTTCTTTTTAACTCTTCATTGCCACCACTTATCCATTTTGCCAATTGCTCGCAAATATCAGCGTCGACTAAGAGCTACACGAGACCTCCAAAGAATGGTAGATGAACTTCAAAATACAGAACCTCAATGGCGATCCCACCCAAATGCAGGAAGAAACAAGGAGTTACTCAGGAGGTGGCAATCTCAAGTACAAGTAAGTTGTGGCATTATTTCAAAAATACCTGAATGAAAACTTGTGGCAATCAGTGATATTGTTTTACAAGACTTTTTCTTTGATACATTTTGTGATGAGTCTGTGTACTCATTCTCTTTTTTTTCTATTATGCTGTATAAAAGCAGGCACTTTCATTTTGTACTTGTTAACTGTAATACATTAACATTCTTACAGAGACTTCAAAAAGCCAAGCTTTGTGCTGAAGCAGGAATTATGGATGAAAGACTCTTACAAAGATGTGTGCAATACTTTGGAACAGTTGCACAGTTTATGCTCAAAGTAACTGACCCAGATGGTCAAGGGTAAGTAATAATTGTCCATATAAGAAGAAAGTACTGCACTTCAAGTTCTTGACTTGATGGGATAAGCCCTATAAACTATAACAGTTTAAACACTAGACCTTAAAGAGTGCATTTCAGGATTTGGGTTTATTGGTTAACGTTAAGCAACTGACAATTAAATATGATTCATTTTTATTATGATCTTTAATAGAACAAGGTTACCACCACCAGATGAACCACCCACAATTCTTGCAGCATATCCAGATTACTATGTAGAAGATGTAGCAGACTTCATTCTGCTGGTCATACAGTAAGTCGTTTTGAAATTTATTGATAAGACATTTCATAAAATAAATAACTTAAAATTTGTGGATGCACTTTGTATTAAAGAATTTATTTTGAGCCCCAGTACATTGATCATTTAACTGTGGCTCCACCAGCTACCAAAATAGTGAGAATAATCAATTTCCAGCCAATTTGTGCCAAAGATTGATTTGTCCTTTTGTTGGCCTAAGTGAAGTTCAACTGTTCACACTTTCTCTATGTAAAAAGTTGCAACTTGAGTCAGGAACTGCTATTTTGATGTTTTTTTACAAGTATTTTCAAAGCCTCAATGGATGGGTACGCGACGTAAGTATTACAATGAGTTGGGACGTCTTATCGTCTATGTTGATGAGCTTCAAACGAC
>JAVSBT010313296.1:11039-21579 GCA_033118115.1 Pharyngocirrus eroticus | reverse complement strand
TGGTGTTTAATTGTCACATCAATTTTATTGTTATGACATTTATTACAATTCTAACAAAGCTCAAAAATGAATGGTAAGATATTAATTTAACATTTTCATTAGCAACAATGGTTCTTTATTCTTGACATTCTTTCCTTTTTTTATTTTTTGAGAAATATTATATTCTAGATTTGAGCAAAATATGTTTTTGTTATCGGTTCATTTCTGTTCATGAATAGTTTAAAATAGTCAAGTAGTGTACAAAGTAACAAAAAATAAAATAAATAATCAGAGCAGATTTATGAGTCTCGCTTTTGAAATTAAACAATTCCTAATGGAAGGATGTAGTTAATTTTACAATTGGTTCACTATCACAACATCGCATAAGTTAATGCTGGGTATACATCAGAATACAAAATATGGCAGAAGATTTATGAATGTTTGACATTTTCTCTTGATTTCTTATACAGCCTTCTGGACAAAGTCCAAAAAGAGTTATCCTGGCAGCAGAATGGGTCAAACTTCATTAAAGCAGTCACAAAGTTGTTGGAAAGACTGTTGGATTATAGGTAGGGATGTCACACAGTAGATCTTGAAGAGAAATACCAAGTACATGTACAAGTTTGGAATAATCTAGAATAGTAATCACATCAATCATGTTAAAAAAATTAAAAAGGCACTCCTCCGCTCATTTTGATGATCAAAAGACAAGTGTCTTTTTTGTGGATGTAAATAAGAAAAATACCAAGTCACTAGATAGAAAAGCAAAAAATCGTAAATCGGTGAAGGTACCACATGACCAGCCTATGACTTGTATGTTTGATGAAGTTGCTTCAACTTTAAAATACTATGAAAGGTAACACAAGTCATTCAAGATATTTTTTTTCAATAGTTTACAGCTCTTGGTATTTGAAATGAAAGTAATCTTGTAAAGTAAATTTGACTCATTATGATTTTAATGCCTTTTTACAGAAATGTTTTGGGTGCAGATGAGAACAGAGACAAGAAGATGCAATGTACTGTCAACTTATTGGTAAGTTTTATTATTCACTGGAAAGTCAAATGTAGCATAAAGGTAAGATTTCTTAGTCCAAATGACAGAAATCTTCTCTTTTGGAAATGTATAGGCTTTTGAAATAAATCTACTAGTCTGAATAAAAAAGTCCTACCCCAATGGTAACAGTCTCATAATTATGTTATTCATATTATATAAAAAATGCAAATTTTTTATTTCAGAATTTTTACAAAACTGAATTCAACAGACAAGAAATGTACATTAGATACATCTACAAACTTCGTGACCTTCACCTCAGCTGTGATAACTTTGCTGAAGCAGGCTTTACCCTACAGCTCCATGCAGATTTACTAGGGTGGGGTGACCAAATACTGCATGCAGATAACAATTACAGGGCTCAGACAGAATGGCAAAGAAGGGAACAGATCTACAACCACATTATTACTTACTTTGACAGAGGGAAAGTAAGTGTTATTTTTGATTTGAATATCTTATAGAATCACCATTAGCGTAATGTAATAGTCACATGGAATTCTCAGTTCAGTGTGTGGGTTAGAATCTCGTGTTGTTAAAGACAAAATATACAATCAAATGTTTCTGTTTTAAATGTAATGCAATTATTTTTCAGGCTTGGGAATATGGTATTCCTCTCTGCAAAGAGCTGGCCAAGTTTTATGAAAGCAAGTTTGAGTATGCTAAACTGAGCAGTATCTTGGTAAGTATGCAACGTTAGTGAAGTTCATAATTGAAAATGTTTTATAATAAAATGTGTGTGTGCTTCATAGACTATTTGATATATTGTACATTCAGTGGCTTATGCATTCATTTTTATTTTAGTACAAACAGGGAAAATTTTATGAAAATATCTTGAAAGAAATCCGACCAGAACCAACTTACTACAGAGTAGGATATTTTGGACAAAACTTTCCATTGTTTCTACGGGTAAGTGCACTTCAACATACTTTTTTCAATGTGAATGATAAACTTGGTGTTCTTTTTCTAGAGCATGATTTCTTTATTAGAGTGTTCAAAATAAGAAGAAAACAATAAAATTCACACTAAGCTCTTAATTTTAGGCAAAAATGAATTCCACATTTGGTTATCCATTTATTTTTAGAACAAAGTGTTTGTATATAGAGGCCAAGGTTTTGAGAAGTTACAAACTTTTCAAGAACGCCTCATGGCTGAATTTCCAGGTGCTTCAGTATTACAGAGCAATGACCCAGTGAGTGAAAACATCAAACAAGGAGATATGGAATGTATCCTTTACATGAATAGTTATTTAGTAACTGTGAAGGATGTAAGACCATTGTATTTGTCAATGAAAGTACTTTCAAACTGCACTTCATTGTTGAAAAGTCAATAATTATTTTATTTATTTTTAGTAGGAATATGTAGCTTTGATCTTAATCAGGAATCTTTTTCTATTGACGATTAATGTTAGTTGTATCCATCTGTTCTTTTGTCCGCTTCTCTTTTCCTTAACGTGACCACAGACATTCAAATTTGTAGTGTCAATCCCTTGCCTGACGTCGAAGAGAAATACATGGGTGAAACTCCCCCAGAGCAAGTACAAATGTTTTATAGAGCTAATGATGTCAAAACATTCCAGTTTGATAGACCATTCCATAGAGGTGAAATGAACAAAGAAAATGAATTCAAAGTAAGTCAAAAATAAAAATAAAAATATGAGGTAGCAGTTGATTGTTGTTAGTCAGACTTCTGCTGTTTTTCCTATCACTAGCTTGTATAGTATGTGTACGAAGGTCTGCCAACTTTGTTTGCCCTAGTAAATTTGTCTTAGCAAAGATTCTTAAAGCCAAATTCATATTAGTACATGATGTTTTAATCATTTTCTATAGACACTGTGCCTTGATAGAAACACCATGATCATATCAAGTGTCCTACCTGGAATTCTGAAATGGTTTGAAGTGGAAGACTCCAGAGTGAAACAGCTGTGTCCTATAGAAACAGCCATAGATACTATGGAAAGCATGAACCATGTCCTTCAAGGCCTTGTGACTCAGTATTGTGGTTCATCTCCTAACAAGAATGTTAACCCTCTGACTATGAGACTGAATGGGGTCATAGATGCTGCTGTCAATGGGGGTATAAAGAATTACCAAAAGGTAAGCAGAACACTTTATTTTAAAATTTGATTGAATTATATACAGTTATTTCTTATCATAAAGTGGACAAATTCATACCACAAGTGTATACATAGGCAAGGAACTTCTATATTATTGAATTTTCACATATTCTTCATACATGGTATTCAGTATTTTCGATACACCCGAGAAACAATTGTATATTTATCCAAATACATGAGCATTTTTTTTAAAATTTAATTTTCATTCTTTCATTCAAAGGCATTTTTCTCAGCAGAATATGCGATAAAACACCCAGAATATGCAGACTACATCAACAGTCTGAAAAGATTGTTTTTGGAACAGGTAATAAAACGAAATTCCAATGTTCATGTAAATAATTAAAATGTTGGACTTCAGTAGTGAAGAATGTCATAATGGGTGTTTTTTTCTTTTTCAGGTGGCCATCTTAGAAAGTGCCCTGCAAATCCATGGTCACCTTGTTGATGAAAAAATGCAGCCTTTACATGATAGATTGGTATCACAATTTCAAGAAATGAAAGCAGAATTCAAAGATTCTGTAAGTCTTATAAATATACTCAAAATAATTTGATTTCAAATACATTTATATCCTATTTTTGAATAAAATACGGTTGAATTTGAGAGATAGTTTACCATTACCATAATTGCAGCAAGTTTAATTCATACATATTATAATTTCATTATTCAAATCCATTTGCTACCATTTAGGGTTCACCCAATGTGAGTAGGTTGATGGATAGTCCACTGTCTAGACATGGGATACCCCCAGACCTTATGAATGATAGAAGATCAAGTAGTCACAGCTCTCAGAGTTCAAAATCATTGTAAGTACTAAGCTAAGGGTGCATCAAGTTTACATATGATCTGTTTATGTGTAACAAATGCTGCCCCAATAAATATATGCTTTACAATTTGTCCATAGTCAGAGAAGCAAAAGTTTAAATTTGCATATAGGTAGCTCCAAATCTTTCTATATTATTTCAAGAATGAACAGTAATTTTTTTTCCCTTTTTTTATTCTAGGAAAATTGTATTTATTGAATTTGAATGACTTCATATTGATGCATTTTTGAAATATTACTCTACTTAAATTATTCGAAGCAAAGTTAAAGAATGACAGTAGATAGCTACATTATATTCTGTTGATGTTTTATTCCAGGTCTTCCTTAACCCCTACTCCTCCTGGCAGCAACAGATCCTCTGGTATATTTGTAGACATGCAAGGTGAAAGCGAGTCTGATTCTTGCGACACTGTTCTACCTTCAGAGGTAATTTTCGTTGGAGAAGAAACCTGTATTCTGTACAAAATCCTAGCATTTTACCAGAAGTGTTTTTATTTTGCTTGCATTGGTTTCTTGATTTGGAATATGTACTCTGAGGCATTTTGTCTGATTTTTAACTGAATTTAAAGATTTGAAAACTAGAATGAACTGCATGGAACCAATGTCAAGTAGAATGAAAACACTGACTTATCCCAAGCAGAATCCTAACAATGAGATAATATGATCATGTGCATTTTTTTCAAATTCTAAGGAAGAAAACTCCTTATTTTTATGGAGCATTATGTTTTACTTATGTATATTTTTTTACTCTTGATTTTGAATTTAATTTGTAAATACTTGTGTGTTTGTTTTGGTGTTGTGATGTGATGTGTTTCTTTTTTTATCTCAATTCTTTTCTTTCGACATAATTATGGGGATTTTTTTTGTAGACTAGACTTATATTTAGAATGGGGATCAATTTTTTTTTAAATGTTTCCTTTGCTTTCTTTTTTATTGGTTTTATGAATAATGCCTACATTGCCATGTTAAAATTGAAATGTTAGGTTTCCCTAATGATATACTACTAATAACCAGTCTGTTTTGGGTTGATGCTTGCTTGACTGAATCGTGAATGCTAGCTATTCAAACTAACTTAAAAATACCTTGTATGGTATGGTATGGTATGGTATGGTAACTAAACCTTTATTAAGGTATTATAAGTTAACCGCATGATTCTTTAAACAGATTTCTATAAATGTGGTTGAAACAATATGCAAAAGTGTGATATCAAAGCCATATAATTATTGCCTATTCCTAACCTACCTGCATTTGATCCTTACGAGAACTGCTATTCCTTACCGTTGTTTACCTTTTGCTATTGATCAGTCACATGGATAGCGAGTACATATCACACAGCCACTGTGTAACTTTTTTCAATTTTTAATATCTGCTTTTTTATATACGCTAATAGAAATTATCCCATATTATGTACAACAATTAATTATCATAATATGTTGCTCATTCTAGCTATTCTACATGTATTTATACTAGCTAATTGATCATGGTTATGGGTCCAGCTCTACTTGTCACCAAGGAACTGTGTCAAAGCGACGCAGTAGCTCTCCTTCAAGAATGAGCAAGATCCTAAACAATCTACCGTCACGCCCCCTGTCTGCTGTTTTAACTAAGCTTGGGGACATGTCACGTTCACAGGTGTGTCTAACTGTTCTTTGTAGAGAGAAAAGAAAGATGAATTTAATGCCAAACTGTGTTGATTTCTTCTTCCCCCTCCTGTCTATCTTGTCGTCCAAGCATAGTATGTTGTCCCAGTGTATTGAGAGGCTTGTGTTTAACAATCTATTAAAACCTACATCACTGTCAAAGTACTTTAGACCAGTAGTCACATACTGCTTGGTTTATGTTTTGATTGCGAGAGAATAGCTTATATCTAATTAATAGTGAATTATCTATGATATCATGTAGCTTACTGGTTGTTGGTAATATGTGATCACAGTACACATTACCTACAGTACATAGACATGTTTATTATAAATGTAACTCTTATTTATCACGATTGTGTTGTTATGATTTTAGACCCTTTTTAAAAAAAGTCATACTCATACATGTTGCATGGTTTTGTGTTTGCATGTCTGATCAAAAATGATCTGTAAATCTCTGGAACCAACTAGTTTGCTTTTTTTATTTCAAGATTATTTTTTTCTTTATAAATTTCAAGAAAAGTTTGCTGAAAGATGTTTGTTAGTTTTTGTTTAGAAGCATTTTTGCATCACGCATTTTGTTATGTTTTGTTCCCTAATCTTCTTCCGCTAAGGTAATGGAATTTTTCCCATGTTTCATTTTTACATTGTTTGTACGATAATCCTATGCCTAACCTGATTCACAAACACAGCTTTTTTGCCTATCCCAAATTTTAGCATATAATCATTGCATTCATAGCTTTAGACTCTAAAAGGAGCATTGCATTGAAAGAACTCATTATTGGTATGGTTTCCACAGTTTACTTGAAAAATAGACAAGAAATTTAAACATTTTTTCCTTTAGTACCTGGTGCAGACGGTCTGACCATATATTATTGTTTTTTAAGTTTAAACAAAACAAATCGCAACAATATTCGTTTTTTCTTTTAGATTAAGTTTGGGTTAAATAATTAAATTTTGAAAAGAGCCTTATTTTAATCAATATAATTATATTCCTATATTTTCTAATATACTTTTTGATGTTCTGGTGATTTGAAATTGCTGAAGTAATCTGAAATATTATTACTAAAAACTGTTGGAACCATATCATGCAGCATTTTTATTTGGTTTTATTGTAGAAGTTGAAAAGTCTTAAGTATTTGCAATACAACGTTATGTTAAATTTTATATATATATATCATTTCTCATTTTTCAGACTTCAAACAGAAACGGTGGATCCCAGAACCATAAAAATTCAAGTGACCCTAATTTAGGGCCATCTAGTAGGTCAACCTTTTATATGACTTGTAGTGATGAAAGCACTGCCAACTATTCAAGAGATTCACAGCATGGTAGGTGAAGGGTGATACAGTACCATTGAAACTTTCAGGTCCACAGATCTAGTAAACCTTGTTATGAAATAGCTCTTGGGAATCATATTAGATTAGGATTCTGTGAGAAGTTGATGTAAGATAGGTTATAAGCATGTATATCCCCATCCTCATCCCCACCCCCTTCTTCTTTATTCTAAACTTTGGTGAGATATTGTAGAAGTTTATTCAATTTTAGTCAAGATTATTTTAGGTTGATACTATTACACCCTTTTAGATAAAAAGTCCCTTTTGTAATCCTGTAAACTACCTTACTTCGGTCAAGTTTTTACTTTGTATGTAGACCATGATTTCCTTAAAAATATATAACAGCAATACTTTTTATTATCACCCATCCAATAATTACTAGTACACTAAATCAGATAAGTTTCAATGTTGGGGTTTATCATTGTTCATGTTGTGAATCTGAACTAACCTTTTCTATCACGCATGTCGGCTTACAGTTTACTAGTGTTTGAGCAGCTTTCTTTGTACAAAATTAATGGTTCTTTCCTAGCTAGTGTCATCTTATTATTAATTCCTAATTATGGTATTTTGGTTCAAGATTACAAAACCTTGATAAGTAAGAACACAAGTTTTATTTTGCTATTAGTGAGGTAGTTCACCAACTCATTTCTTTGTAGTACCAAGGTGTCACATTTTTCTATCTTTATATCCCTGATTATACTTTAATGCATCAATTGAAGTAGGCTAAAAATCATATAAACATAACATAACATATTAGTAATAACATTGAGTGTGATGTAATTGCTGTTTATTATATCATTCAAGTATACATGTATTAGGTTTATCAATTCTTAGCTTCGATGGTCAACACCCACAAAGAAAAACGAAATTGAAAAACAAAATAAACAAAGTATTTGCAAATATGCTTTATGTGAGGTACATGTTTCCCTTTTCTTCCCCTAAGGTTTAAAGGCGGCACCTTCAAATACTAGCATTGACAGTGGAATATCAAGAAGTCCAAGGTCAGCACCAAGTATACCTCCAAGGAGGAGTTCCTCAGCAATTGAAAGAGGACAAGTGAAACCAGCCTATGGAAGACAGGTAATAGTTTATTTCACACATTTGATAAATTATTCCAAGAACAGCCTGGTACAAATACATCCTTGAGGGTATTGGGCTGACGCTTGGTCAAGCCAAAAATCTTGCCAGGGATAGAGAACAATGGAAAATATTTGTTAACGGAGGGCACTTCCCTAGGATGATGATGATGATGATTGATAAACTTTGCTTTAGAAAAGTTGTATGTCAAAATATTATTTAAGTAAATGAATAGGTGTTGTTTATTTCTAATATTAGTCTGTTGTAAAACTGTGTAAATAAGACCTGACTACAACATTTCAAACATATTACTGTTGATTTTTCTGCAATATAGGCTAGTACCCTGATGAAGAATATGTAAATTGTGTAAATTCAATGAGAATGACATCTAACATGATTATCCATTATTTACATCTAAAATTTGGAATATTTTTAAAAATTCTAGTCATCCAGTCCAAGTTTGATGAGTCAGACGCCTGGTGCAAAAGTTCCGCCAATAACTATACAGGAAGAAGGAAGACCAATTACTCCTCCTCCCAGAAGTGCACCATTGCTACCCCCAAAGAAAAATTCTGCGAGCAAAATGAGCGGAGCTGGGTCTCAAAGCATCAATAGATCAACATCATTTCAAAATAGTACCAAGTCAGCACCACCAATACCAGATAGAAATTCCCCACAAACAAAGAAATAGACTATAGATTGAATAAGGAAATAATGAGTTACCTGTCATACACATGTGACAAATAGCCTTTGTATAGGGTTGTAATTCAAGAGAATGTGCCATGATTTTTTTTTTAATGTGGAGAAATGGATTTTTAAATGTCTTCTTAAGGGGTGCCTCAAATGTAGACAAAATAGAACACTGAGTGTAGCAGGGTTATTTTTCAAAACAAATGGAGTTTGTATCACTTTTCTTTTTGCTGTCGTACAAGATTTACAAATTTGAACAAAGATGAATACCTGCTATTGTGATACATAATTATTATTGAGTTTGTGCTCTTGTTGGTTATAAATCATTATATGAGTGCATTTACCCATAGGATATATATACCAAGATTGATTTTTTATAATTATAATGTACATTTATAATATACATTTATGAACATGAGTCAGCAGTTTTATGTATAAAAGGTTGTGTGTCACCATTTCTTATATTGTCAAGTTTAATGACTTTTAAAGAGAATTGTTCATGAGTTAGGATGGAAATTAAAAGACTTGTGCTGTAGAAGTTGATATGGAATTTTAGGAAACGGCCACATGCACAGTTTGGTGAGGGTGGGTGGGTCATATTTTGGTCACAAACTTTGTTGATCAAAGTTTTTTTATTATACAATGTACAAAGTGCAAAGATTTTCAAAGTGTAGTAGAAACCTATACAGTATTTGATATCAAATATTTTATGATGATATTATGTTGTAAATATCATGATATGATGCAAGAAATAATGCTTTCTTTCTGCTTTAAACGACACATTTATACTGCCTTTAATCAAGTGAAAACCTACATGTAAAAATTATGGGTCACACATGATTGATTGTATTGATTTGAATGTATCTGCATATTAAGAAATTCAAGAAATTTAAGTCTTCTTAAACATTATGAAAGATAGAAAATTCATTATTCACCTTCAGAAATATCTTGCTTGTATTCCAATCTCAATATATAATTATTTCTTGAACTTCAAGACAAAAAAGTTTTTTTTTCTATGGTTGTGAAACTGAGTGATCTACATTGAAGTCGTGTATTATGAATTAACATTATGAACTATTTGCCCATCATGATATACATAAATAAAAAATTGTCTTTGTACTGAAATCATGCATCAGAGTTAATAAGATATGGGTTGTTTTCTTCAGATATGCTTGAACATAAGTAGGGCTCACAATTACACAAAAAGATTGTATTCAAAATAATCATGTCTAAAAGGTGCTGTTCTGCAAATGTTGAGACAATTTTGAAACAAAAATGGCTTTAATAATGTCGACAAGTAATTTCACCTAGAGCATATTTAGAATGCAAAGACCACAGGGCAAAGGTTCTACCGTGTTTTGTTTAATCTTTAGAACCTGTATCTGCTAGTTATTTCATTTCATATCATTCTTGTCTATCCTTTAACAATGAGTTTTTTCCCTAAAAGTACATGTACAATGAAGGAAAAGAATAAAATAGAAACATTATATTTCTGTGTTGATTTCACATTCATTTTTTATACATATCTCAGCTTTGAATCAGGGAGTTCAAACATTAACTGTTTCATAACACATAGTGGCCCTACAGAACAAAGAAAATACTTCAGCAAGTCTCCCATTTATCTCATTATAGAAGCATATGATTGAAATAAACACTCCAGAAGGTGGACAATACCTCTCATTTTATATCTCTCAATCATTTGAAAAATAAACATTTTCCATCAGTAAAAGTATATGAATCTTCTTATTTTTTCTTATATGCATTAACAATAAAGTATGGGAAAATACCAAGCCATAATATGGGTCTACAAAAAAGTCATTTTTATAACCATAATA
>JAVSBT010313296.1:0-10939 GCA_033118115.1 Pharyngocirrus eroticus | reverse complement strand
TGCATTAACAATAAAGTATGGGAAAATACCAAGCCATAATATGGGTCTACAAAAAAGTCATTTTTATAACCATAATATATATTTTTGTTTGAAAGGCTGAGCTGAGAGGGTGAAGCAAATTTTAGGAAATAAAATATAATACTCTACATTTTCCTGACAGCAAAGTTATGAATTAAATATAAACGAATGAATACATAATTCAACAAAATGTCTTTGAGTTTGATGATGTGAAGTCCCATAATTATACTGATACACTCATACAGTGTCGATGATAGGTGACATCATCATGTTTGACTTTGATCAATCTAGTATACCTACGACTAACTGGATGAAAACATATGAACACAAACAATGTAAAGTATTTATCCCAGAATATTCAAGAAATTTGAAATAAACATGTAACTTTTTGATTATGACATGAATTCTAGCATATTCCATTCCTTTCTAGCCAGGTTGTGCTTGTTTTGACAGCACTCTTGTTTACATTGTGTCTCGATAAAATCTAGATCTTCAAAATATGGAGTATGTTTTTTTCCAAATAGAAAATATCCCTTGTATAATCATGAATATGTAAAATAAAAAGTAGAATATATCAAAAAGTCATTCTTGTATTTGATCTAAAGTCTACTTTTTTATACTTAAAAATATTGGCAAACACTTGCCTGTTCATAGGTGGCGCTTCGTATCAAAACAACTGAAGTCTGAATCATGCCACAGAATTTTCTAGATCAGTCGAGAACACAGAACATTGCGGAATTCGCTATTATTCAAATCAACAGATCTTTCGAGAACACGGGAAAATGATATATAAGGTGTTTGAAAGTTGTACAGTCTCCAAAAGCCAAAAAGAAGATTGTAACGAGAGAAACAGAGAAATCAAAATCAAGAGAAGAACTAGCAGTGACACTTTGAGCCACAGAGAATTTCACACAGATTTACAACAAAATTATATTTACACTTCACACAAGTTCAGTGAAAAGTACAGAATACGTTGATCCAGTTGTGTTTCAGTAATAAATATGGCAGGAAGAAAAACACCAGCAATTGGTATTGACTTGGGCACAACCTACTCCTGTGTGGGTGTGTTTCAACATGGGAAAGTGGAAATCATAGCCAATGACCAAGGTAACAGAACTACCCCAAGTTATGTGGCATTTAACGACACAGAGAGACTAGTGGGGGATGCAGCCAAAAACCAGACTGCTATGAATCCCCAAAACACGATATTTGATGCTAAAAGACTGATTGGCAGAAAGTTTGAAGACAAGACTGTACAACAAGATATGAAACATTGGCCTTTTACAGTGATCAATGATGGAGGGAAACCAAAACTTCAAGCAGAATACAAAAATGAGACAAAAGTCTTCTCACCTGAAGAAATAAGCAGCATGGTATTGGTAAAGATGAAAGAAACTGCAGAATCTTATCTTGGAAGCAGAGTTACAGATGCAGTAATTACAGTTCCAGCTTATTTCAATGACTCTCAAAGACAAGCGACCAAAGATGCTGGGCTCATTGCTGGTTTAAATGTGTTAAGAATTGTCAATGAACCAACGGCTGCTGCCCTAGCCTATGGACTAGATAAAAACCTGAAAGGTGAGAAGAATGTTCTGATCTTTGATTTGGGAGGTGGCACTTTTGATGTCTCCATTTTGACTATCGATGAAGGTTCCATGTTTGAAGTCAAATCTACAGCTGGTGACACTCATCTTGGTGGTGAAGATTTTGATAACAGATTGGTGACTCATTTCCTGTCAGAGTTCAAACGTAAACACAAAAAAGACTTCAGCAGCAATCCCAGAGCTATAAGAAGATTACGCACAGCCTGTGAAAGAGCCAAACGCACTTTGTCAACAAGTTCTCAAGCCTCCATTGAAATTGACTCATTATATGAAGGTATTGACTTCTATACCTCAATCACAAGAGCTAGATTTGAAGAATTGTGCAGTGATCTTTTCCGTTCAACCATGGATCCAGTGGAGAAAGCCCTGAGAGATGCCAAAATGGATAAATCCATGATCCACGACATTGTCCTTGTGGGAGGCTCTACAAGGATTCCAAAAATCCAGAAACTTCTTCAAGAGTTCATGCAGGGTAGAGAATTGAACAGATCCATTAATCCTGATGAAGCTGTAGCATACGGCGCTGCAGTACAGGCTGCAATCCTGACTGGTGTTGATGATGCAGCAGTTAAAGATCTCCTTTTGGTTGACGTCACTCCTTTATCCCTTGGTATTGAAACTGCAGGTGGTGTCATGACAAATCTGATTGCTAGAAATACCACAGTACCAACCAAGACATCACAAACATTTACAACATATTCTGATAATCAGCCAGGCGTGTCCATCCAAGTATATGAAGGCGAAAGAGCAATGACAAGAGACAATAATCTTCTAGGAAAATTTGAACTCTCTGGCATTCCTCCAGCTCCCAGGGGTGTTCCAAAGATAGAAGTCACTTTTGATGTAGATGCTAATGGTATTCTCAATGTTACTGCAACAGATAACAGCACAGGTATATCTAACCAGATTACCATTCAAAATGAAAAAGGAAGATTATCAAAAGAAGACATTGATCGCTTGGTGTCAGATGCAGAAAAATTCAAAGCAGATGATGAAAAACAAAGAGAAAAAATCTCGACACGTAATTCTTTGGAACAATATGTGTTTAATTACAAACAAAGTGTATCTGATGCAGACCCAACAAGACTTCCTCAAGCTGACAAAGAAATAGTCGTCAACAAATGTAATGAAGTTATGTCTTGGCTGGATAACAATCAACTTGCAGAAAAGGAAGAATTTGATGATCAACTTGAAAGTCTTCACAAAGTGTGTTCTCCAATTACGGCAAAATTGCACAATGCTGGACAACCCAATGGAGATAACAAGGGACAGTTTAATAACCAAACAGCAGGCCAAGGGCCAACAGTTGAAGAAGTTGACTAAATTATCATAAAATTGTGTGTAAAAATAAAGTTAAAATGGAAAGAATTGACTAAATACTATACATAATTAATTTTATTTATTCTGTAATTAAAGACGTATTTTTGCTGAGAATATACTCATAACATAATCATATTCCAGTGAACTTAAGTATCATGATGCACTCACTTTAGTGCTATTTATTAGAAATGAAAGACTTCATAAACCATGATTGGTGATTATACTGATACATATTTTTGGTACATAGTAGTCCCTGTATCAATGTGAGACTCCATATATATATATCTATTATATACCTTGTAAATTGAAAACGTTGAATAATCCAAATAATTATGAAATGATAGTAGTAATTTTTTTTAAATATTAGTAATTAAAACGTTTGTAATATAGTATTTGAAAGTACATCATCATGTATGTTTGAGACACCTGTATTTTTTTCAGAATATGTAATATATTATGAAAGTATGCATTTTTATATATGCCACAGCCTAAAGCAAAAATGATCCATCTCGTACTAAAGCTTGTATTAGATGGGCCATTTTTGCTTTAGGGTTTATGGTAACACTGTACACATATTAAATGGACATTTTCAGATGTTGTCATCCCTGTAAGGTATATATTCAAATGTTATCATGTGTGCATTTCAATATATTTTGTATCAAAATAGTATTTTATTTATTGTCATTGAACATTATCAGTAGTAGCTTATAAGATTCCTTTTTTTGTAAAAATAAATAAAAAAAAGAGAAAAATAATAAAGTTTACAAAATACATTTATATAATATTTGATAGTTGACTTTTTGTTTATTCTATTATTGAAGTCTACAAAGAAATTAATTCAAAAATGAATTAATAAGTAGATAATGTTTTCCCTTCTTCAATTTTGATATCTCGATTCCCATCCAGTTGAAAGGCTACCTTACAAGCAAGTCTTATAAGTTATCATCCAAATTATATTTTGCCTACAAATTACTTTTACAGACTAAATATATTTTATAAATCACAGTTTTAATGGTATGTTAAATTATCCAACCAAAGCTCTTTTTATCGATTTAAAAAAAAACAGTCTCAAAAAGATAGCAGCCACAACAGTTTTTAACTAGCTACAATTATTTTAAACTTTTTATAAAATAAAGAACTCATTGTGTAAATTCCTATTTGATATAGCAAAATAACAGAGCAATTTTGGATAGTATTTTGCATGGTGTCAAAGATTGTTAATACGTATATATTATAAAAGATGTTGATGGAGTACACTTGAAGTTTATTTATGATGTAGTGTCAGATTATACTGCCATCTATGGATCAAATTTTGTGTACGGATAGGTACACATGCGCATCTGGGCGGAAGTTTATGAGTGGCATCTATGGAAAATGGACGAGCTATGTGAATTCAAATCTCCATGTTGGAAATGGGGTTAAAACAGCTGAGTGTGATTACCGTTTCATAATAACGCCAAGGTAAAATACATCTTTGATATTTTTAAAACTGATGAAATATCATTATTGAAGATAATTCCATCGTATAGTCGTAAAATGGACAGGGGCACCTGTCATTTCTAGTGCAACTGCAAGCATTGCAAGTCAGTTTGTTTGGGCACTTTCAAAACACTGCCATGATCCAGTAGTAGGACCGATCTCGAAGTATGGGTCTGTTTACCATAATGTATTGCTTGTTTCTTATATTTGTTATAGGCATGACTATATACTTCAACATTCAAATCATTGCGTTTGTCTCCATTCAGGTTTGAGTCATCGTGATTTTACAATTCATGTTATTGATCTGGCAAACTGCATGCACTGTTTCAGTGTTTACTTGATAAACAATTGTCCAATTTAACTAGGAAGTCAAACTTTCATAATTTACTTTATATGTGCTGATAGAATTTAAAAGCAAATAATTATGTGTTATGCTGCACACTTTTCATGGCTTATTTAATCAATAACTATTTAACTTTGTTGGGAAAGGGTGTGTCAAAAGTCTGCTCTTGGCCATGGCATGGGTCCCAACAAAAGTCTTCTTATGATTGATTCCATCTTAGTCTTAGAGTTACTTTTGTGAGAATGGCTATAATTAAGCAATTGAGTCTGAGATCGCTAAAGAAAGCATAAAACAACATTGTATTATTTGCACTGGATGTAGTAAAGCATACATACATACACACTCAAAATGATATTCATAATGTTGAACATCCAATCTGAACTTGTAAGTTACTCTTAAAATTTAGGTTACTTTGAATGCTTGATTTTGTGATGGAGAATTATGTGTTTAAGATTAAAGAAAACTACGTTGTACCATAATACAAGTTTGTGACTTGCAGCTTACTGTAAATTTGCTCTGGTCATATTTGACTTCAGGCTATGATGTATAATACATGCTCCCAACCATCAAGTTCCATCTTCAATGTTTATTCAGTTGCAAATTTCCAGACAAATGGAAAGACACTTTTTATGCTAATGGATGCATGTTGAAAGCATGAACATATATTTAGATACTGTGCATACTAACTAAACAGGAAAAACAGATGTCTATTGATTACCTAGAAAACTTTCACATCTAGGCAGACAGACCATTTATTAGTATTCCTAGCAATGTAGGCTTTCACCATGGCTATTTCAATAGAGTACATTAGAGCTACTGAAAACCTAAATGAATGGGTCATCTTTGTTTGTGCCTTCTACTGCACTTCAATTCAGCATGCATAGAACCGCTGAATTTGATGAAGTGAATTTCAGCATTTTGCAAGATCTAATGAAGACCTAATTGGATAAGTTAGTTAGATTGGTAATTTTTTTAATGAAAAGTTCTTTTTTTAATAGTGTTTACTGTTGTAATTAATTTGGTTAAAAGACTTGTTAGCTTGGATTAAAAAAAAAGAACTTTTTATCAGTGCACATCTATTGAAGACAGTTTGTCACCATAGACTTAATAAAGACAAAATACTAGTGATTTGACAGTTGGACCTTTGACTAGTTTAAAGAATCCCTGGGCATAAAGAAGTTTATGTGGCCAGGACAAATAACTTCCCAGAATAATAGATCAGTGACATTGAAGTTAAACCATGATGTCATGGAAGCAGAAGACATGAATGATTCATGGAGCTTTTTGCTGCATTCTGCATGGTGATGAAAAGGGATAAAAGACATTACCAAGTTATTTGTGAGTCAGAGTTAACATTTAGGATTCGAGCCATGCTTGTAACTTTATTAGGGCTATTCACACAGAACAAACATATTTCTCAATGCGATTCTCATTAAAGTCCAGTTGTTTTGGTGTGGAATATTTTTCATCTTCATTAAAATCCTTCAAAAAAACTTGCTGATTATCAGATTCGGATGAAATCATCATGTGCCAGCTTCATTCCTTACAGCTGTTCCTATATATGGAGTACTTTGGGTTTTGGTACCTAGAAGATTGAAAATTGAATGTTGTCTTTCAACAGTTGAAATAGTTAGGAGCAGACCAGGTTTCATTACGGTCTTTATCCAGGTTAAAGGATGATCAAAGCTAAAATAGCTTCGAGTATCTTCTAGACTGCACACAGACTGGTCATTAGTGCTTTATGGCCTATTTACCTTGTTTATAACTTGGTCTGAAATCACAGTGTAGCTCTGTGCCTAGAAAACAATGATATATGACTCATAATCTGTTTTAGAAAATACTCTGAGACACACTGTGTCAGGTAACTTGCATCACTGATAGTTCATTCTTCTCTACGTGTACTTTTACACATAAATACCCAAGTTTCATGAAACTAGTCACCTGAGAGGGTTATTTAATGCAGTTTTGTTATTGTGTACTTATATTTTTATAGGAGTGCTTTAGTTATTCAGCAATAACTTCCTTTTTAATCTGGTGAGAAAATTTGATAAAAGAAACTACAGAGGGGGCACTGAAGCATTTAGAAAATTGAACTTGCATTTTCAATGAAGTGCATTTTTTTTTTACCATAGATGAATGACTTTTTAGTCATCAAATTGAGAAATTTGTTATTAAAAGGTTCACACTAGCAATCACTGCATGTAGTTCAAGGGTCATTAAAGTCTTGAGTTTTTGCTACCCCATCTACAGTAGTATTTTCTCACATTTTGAAGGAAACATTGTCTGACTTTGTTTAGCTTACCTCTGTTTATTCTTCAAGTTCATGGTAAAGACAAGTGAGACTGGTATTCTTCTTGTGGATTTTTTTAAAGCAAAATGTAAATGAAACATAAATCTAGTCTCTTTTAAGAATCCATGCTTATAGTTGTCTATATATCAAGTTAATAGGTTTAGGTTGGTACTTAATGGATGGTAAATTGTCTACATCAAGTACATCTCCTTGAATGATAACATGTACATGTCTATTATTCTATATCATAACATGTGTTTTCTGTGCATAGGGTCTGAAAAAGCGCCACTAGTTTTTGCAATAAAATCTTGATAGAGCTTAGAATGCTGCATGTAAGCGTACATCATAACATGTGTTTTCTGTGAATAGGGTCTAAAAAAAGCACCATTAGTTTCTGCAATAAAATCATGATACAGCTTAGAGTGCTGATCAGATAAGTAAATGGTTGAAGGTGAAAACAAAGTGAGCGTGAGTCTGCAATGTGATTTTATAGAGTTTTTATGTTCCTTCCAAACTCCCTGAGCTTCATTAATATAGATCTCTGATGGATTGTAGTGACCTCACATCATCATTTAGTGGTGTGTTTCCCATCAAACTGATTGCCAGAGTATTCCTTTGAAATTCTATACTGATAGAGCTGAGATTGCATCCAATGATATTGGTATTAGAATGAATGAAATATAAAAGGATTCTTATGAGACATTATTCCCTTTTGTTTTTCTGTTCAATTATTCATTGAATTTTTCATGACTCACTGCTTCTGGTGCATGTACATAAGGGACATTTTATTGATTTGTTGTATTACTATTTATAACACTAGATGTCAGTAGTGTTTCTTTTAAATCTCATTTTTATCAAATGTTTAAGGTGTTCAGCAAGTTCTGTTTTCTGATGTTCTTGTGCATAGTATTTGTACAGCTGAGGTGATATTTCACAAAATCCAAATGCTTGTTTTTAAGGACAAATAGTGAAGACAAATGCCAATATCAAGCTGGGCGCTGTCTGTTCATTTGATTGTAAACAGAGTGCCAATAATATGGTGGAACTATACAGAAATTGAATTTCTATTTGATGTATATATGTATATATCATGTGGATACATGGAATTAAAAGGCCCCTTTTTAAAAATATAGGATGCCATCTTCATTAGTTAAAGTCCTGAAAACTTGTTACTATCCTGAAAAGAGTCATGCCATATACAGTTTAGACAATAACAAATCTTGTAAGTCGAAGAAACAGCAGATTTTTATTATTTACATAATTATATCTAATATTGATCAGACAGGATCATGACAAAGAAGTCTTAAACGTTTTGTTTTGTGTCATGATATTGAACAAAGGGTTTTGTTTACTTGCACTCAAACTAATCAGATACTGATTTTTTCTGCACAAGGACTAGTTTAGTTAAAATTCTTCAAACTTGGGGCTAACTGAAGTACTGTGATAAGCAGCTGTCATGTCAGATATTTCACCAGAAAAGCGATTTGTTGTTGAAATTTAAGAAATTGATATAGATGTAAAGATGGAGAATCCTCTGACAGTCTAACATTTGAATATCTAGTGTTATTAAAAAAATCCATGGTTGGTTTTGATTGATAAACCGTACCATTTCCCAAGTAACCTTTTTATTCAAAAGACATAACTTACTTCACCTCTAAGTTTTGTTTCTTGAAAATGTTGTACAGAATGTTACAATGGAATGAAAGGATCATGATCTTTTCTTGAGGGTATATCAACAGCTACAGTCTGTATACTTTTGCTGCTTTGATTCATTTCTGCTCTGTGTGGGTGGAAGACTAAGACACTTTGCATTTGAAAGGATTGTTAAAAGGAAATAAATCAAGATGACCACAGGGCAGTGTTTGGATAGCAAAGATTCCATTGTTTGGTAGGCGATGAAAAGAAAATGTTACAGCTACATTTACATGTTGATTCTGAGAAACTGTAATGATGTGTAAGTGGAAAAAAATTGATACCCTCAAGAGGGCTACAAATGTACCCAATTAATGTACTTTCTACTTAGAGCCATCTGTTATTGACAGCATTCCAAGATGACAGACTTCGGCACTTTAATCTAGAGTTGGGAGCAAAAGGCAGGAAGTTTGACAAACACACATGAAGAATAAAACCTCCAAGCTAAAGAACTAGAAGGAATGATAAAATATTTGGCAATGCGTAAACTTTTTTAGATGAAAGAATATTCATATCATACAGATTGTTGTATTAAATGTTTTCCTTAGTGTAACTTTAACTTCATTGTTGCTGTTCAATTGAAGGGACATTTATGCTATGTCCCATATGTGCTGCTACAATCATGTTATATATGGTATTGAATCAATTCAATTTGTCGTTCTACACCAGGTTGTCATATTTTTAAATATGATTTTATTGATTTTGTCATAACTATGAAAGAAGCAGGGAAGAACTGTTGCAAGCTGTAGGTTATTGTAAATGCCATGTGTGATGGGATAGGCTAAAGAAAAAAGTTCCTGGTATAAACATGAGAAGTTTTTTCATTTTGTGAAAAAGAAAATCCATGTACAGATGTACTATTACAGGGATAATTGATGTAAAAATAACACATGTGGTTTAGATTATCCTTTGATGGATTTTAGTGAAAGGACTATGAAACGTTTATGAGCAGGGACGACATCTGCTCTATCCACAACGCGTGCCCCTTGAGTGACATAGTACCAATACTGTCTGATGTTACTGTGGTTTTGTCTTTATGGAGTAGCAGTCATACCATTGCTGAGTGCTCTGTTGCTCATTGTTGATTTGACTTTCTTTCTCACGATTGGGGTAAAAGTATTATATTTGAGCAAAAGCAGAACAGAAATACCTGGATATAATGCGCCAACTTTTACATTATGTTGAATTCTGTGATGGTAAACCGTATGTTGTAGCAGTAGCAAAGTAGCTTAGATGAGGAAAGGAGAAGGAAATATAAACTTGACTGTGTTACATAGTTAGCAAGAAGGATACTAAATAAGTTTTATTACTATGAGTAGGATGAAATGACAATGATCCAAGCAAAGAATCTATTTCCTTGGTTACCACTTCAAACAAAGCATAACAACAAATAAGGACTGGAGACAATGCATTGAGATATAGTGAACTCATGATCTTTATAAATAGGATCCTTATGATTATTAGCTGTTCATTGTGGACTGATATAACGAGTGTGGACTTCTGAAACCTGATGAATGAAGATATAAATATGCCCACATATGATATTTGATCAGTTCTGGATTATGCATATACCAAACTAGCAGTATTTAGGCCAGCAATAAGGAATTTCAGCACTTTTCTTACCACACTATGATATGGATACTTGCTGCAGTTTGAGATAAAGAAAACATTTTTCTGTTTGGAAGACATTTTTTTATTCCATTTCAAGGAATTTAGTGTCAGTCATGCTGACGGTTGTGTGTTCTCCATCCAATACAACTAGGCCACATACACCTAGTTCATTGTCTGTCACTTCCAGGAGCTCAGATGAAATGACTGAAACAGTTAGTAATAAAATGGGACCTTTTGGGAGATTAAAAAAGGTTTCTAGGAGCTCTTCCAGTGCCAGTGAAGTAAGGGCATATGAAACAAAAAGTCTGGAAAGAGGAAAACCTGTTCGGAGGAGCTACTCCAGTGCCTCAGAAATACCACCTGGGAAACTGGATAAGATTGAAGTGGAAATAGGCTATAGAACAACAGGGAAAACCAAATATAGATATTTTTATTCAAAGGTATGAAGTGATGATGATTTTGATTTATTTGTTTATTATCCTTTGAAAAGCTACTAGAATTTATTTTAACTTAGAAAATCTCAGGCATATCACATTGACATATCATTTATAAATCGGTTGTAAATCAGGGATATTAACTACA
>JAVSBT010313185.1:0-11772 GCA_033118115.1 Pharyngocirrus eroticus | reverse complement strand
TTTTTGTAATCCTATTTTTGTAACCAAATATCAACTTAACATGTTCAAAACTAACTTTATATTGATATAAATTATAAATATTATGTAACTAAACATAATTAATTATGGCATATGATTAATTCTAAAGTATCATTAGACTAGTTATTTGTGGCTGCTATAAAAATATACACTGTTTACTAGGTAGACTATGAGGCCATTCCAAATTGTTCGATGGATGCGAAAATCAAATTGTCGCTATTGATATATCATGCAAAAACTGTAAACGCTTGTAAATAAATTAGACATTTTTGAATAGTAATAGAGTACTATAAAGGTTTTTTTTGTGCAATGCAAGTACATGTATTTGTGCATTCTCTGGCCAGACCAATGCTTGTTGTCAAAAAAATCCATCGACCAATTAATAGATTTGTAAATCATGGCCTAACTATTTCTTAGGATTTTGTTCAATACATTGTGAATATTCTTGCTTGGGACTACCATGAATATTTCAAAATAAAGATATGTTGATTTTTTTGTCTGAAAAATATTACTTGTTTCCCTGGCAACATGAAATACTCTGTGGACTAATATTAAATAATTTGATTCCTGCCATATCCCACTGTGAATCTTGTAATTAGGTTTTGAATTAATTAATTTGGCCTATGGGATAAAATTCAAAATGATACAAACATTGTGTAGGAAATCATTATAGAATACAAATATTATTGTAAGATATTTAAAATGTAAAACAACTAGGAACAATATGGATAAATGTTTGCCACTAAAGGGTGCCAGACATCATACCAGTACCAGCTGACAATTTGACATAAGGAAAAAAGCCACTCCGGATAGGTTCATTTTTGAATTTATTTGCAAATTTTTGTTGATAACATCACCATCTACAGGATGTCATTGCCTAAAAATGTTGTAGCTAACAATGAAAATTTGCAAATAAATTCAAAAATGAACCTATTCAGAGTGGCTATATTTACTTCTTGGTACCAGACATATTTTTCATAAATTGGGAATTATTGGATACTTCTCGAAATAGCACTGTTTTTAATACCTCTCTCTCTCTCTCTCTCTGTGTTTATTTACTGATTTGAGAATCTATAATAATGAAGCATTGTACATACTTAGAAATATATGTGTGTGAATTTAGAATAAAAAATGGAAATAAATAAAGATTGTCGATAACTATGCCGTCTATCTCTACACTTTTTGTGTTGTTTTGCTACCATTGTTTGGGCCTCCTTGTGTAGGGGGTGAAAAGCTAAGACAGATATTTGTGGACGAGTCTACAGATTTACTAGAGTTTGGAACAGTTGCAAAATTTGATATAAAAAGTTTGCTTTCGTTTTCATCTTGCCACATAGAAGCTTCACTTGATTAGTGCCCAGTTATATCCAATGCAACTTGCAAGAGAGACCTCTACAATTATCTATTGTCTTTGATATAAATCATGAACTTGTGTGTGGAAAAATGAAACAAACACATTTTTTATCTGACAAAGAAGAAGTAGATCAGTAAGAAAATGAACTGTTGGATGGAAAACTCTTACAATAAATGTTTCATTAAGATAATGATATATGAGTGAGATATGTACAAAAGTTCATGACTTTCTCTAAATTACAGAGAAATATGTTACGCCATTGAAGGACGTCTTACATTGTGTTTGTGTCGTTTCTCATAGTTATTACATTTAGTAGGAGATTATAAGAAATGTATTAAATGATGGCTTCCAGTTATGTGTATTTTTTCAGATAAACAAACAACACACTGCCAAATGATAAATAATGTGAAATGAATGAAAAACTATTATGAATTGTCTCCTTCAAGTATACATACATGTATTTCCGCACCAATCACAAAATTTAAAATCAAACATCAATTGAAAGTGACTTGTTTATGAACTGTTTAGAGTCCATGGTTTGCAGTCGGATTGTTGGACTTCCTTATATAGTCCTGTAGCAGCAAAAACATAAAATCAAAGTAAAGTTAGGTCACATTTGTTAAAATAGGTCGATTTGTCAAAATTAGGTCACATTTGTCAAAATTAGGTCACATTTGTCAAAATTAGGTCACATTTGTCAAGATAGCTTAAATTTTACCAAAGAAAATTAAATGTGTTTGTTTAGATATAACAGGTTTAAAATGTCACACTAACATGTAATCAGAATATTTCCAAGAAAAAAAATCATACCACATTTTATTTAGTACCATTTTTTGTTTTATTTTTTCTTCTTAAAAGGTAACTTACCATGTCACCCATTGAGTGAAATTGTAACATTTTTATAATGATGGTATAATTAGGAAAGACTTAACAGAATTGGTGATATAAATCAATGCATATTGTAAAAAAAAAGGAAGAAAAAAAAGAAAAATCACAATTATTAATTAGAAACACAATGGATTCCTCTTTGACTTTTTGTAATTTTCAATTTGTTTCAAATATTCATAAGAAATGTCTAATTATTTTTCAATGACACTATTTCATCATGTGACAGTGTAAATAATCAAGAAGCAGTCTCATATTTTATAACGAAAAGTTAAGAAAAAAACGAATTAGTAAAAAAAACTCCAATGTTTAAAAAAATAAAGCTAAAATGCCTCACCCCAAAACAAAGAAATGTTTGATTTAAAAAAAAAAACACTTTTAGCTTGTGGTTGAAGTAATAAGTAATTATCAAGACAGCAGCGTTCTAAGCGAAAAGGGATATGGGATTGATTGATGTTATGAATTGATCTCTAATTTCCATGATTCATTTTTGGGACGAGGCACTTTTAGCTTTAACCTGTTGAATTGCTAATTTTTGGAGAATTTCATGTGTGTAAGTTGTAGATTCTGATAGTTTTTATACCTACATATTATGGGTGTCATTTTACTAAAGTATGAAGTATAACTGCCCATATTCAAAGATATTACATGAAAATACATGTACTGTTCTCTGGGAAAGGATTATTTGATTTCTCAGTCAAAAACCTGAGGTCTGTCTAGGAGGGTGTCTACTGTCTACTTTAAGGTTATTCTGTTGTGTGTTTTTATTATCATCACATCAATGAACCCCTTTTGTTGGCCTAATATTACTAAAATGATTAATTCGATGTTTCAAAACACCCCCCTCCAATATATTAATATGATTTTTTTTAATAATTGCAGTCTTTCTTACATTAGTAAGCCTTGCTATGACATATTTGTTTCGTTTCAAATTCTAAAACCGATATTTACCTTCAGTGCCAAATGCAATATGAAGAATTTTTGTTCTTAATATTATGTAAAGTAGCCTATACTTAGGTGAGAGAGTAAGTTTTGTTGAACATTTTATCTTAATGTAGAATAACACATCCATGTTCAAAATCAAATATAATATACACTGTGAGTGCTTCAATGTACTAAGTGATGACATCATATATATCTTGTTTTTCAACGTGGGTTATGGAAGTAAAGCTACCTTGATTCATAATTACTTTTGATATGCTTATATTTTAATAATACGAAAGTGCTATTAAATCCTACGCAAATGTGGGGGAGATAATTAATAAGTTGTATTTCAATAATGAGCTGACACAAAACCCAAAATTAATCAATATGATTGGCACTAATCATTGAAACAAAAGATTTTAATCGGCAAATAATCCTGAGCGTCAAAATATTTAAGATGGATTTATTTACAAATTCTGAAAGAAAAGCTGAATGTTGAGTTTTGCTGAAATCAAATAATCTTTTCCCTAGTGTTCATGTTGTAACCAGAATGTTGTAGTGAAAAGTGTAGTTTCAAGTATTTTTTTATTATTTCTATAAAAAAAGAATTGTTGAAAAATTATTCAACATTATAAAGGCTGACCTCTGCAGGACATATCATGAACTAAATATTAAAGATTTGTGTTTCATGATGTCATTGATGTTTACACAGTGTTGAGTCCTATAAATAATATTGTATTATAACAAACTTCACATATTTATCTTTAATCAATTATATCAATTGTATATAATTATGCACTTTCATGAATTGACTTTTTGTATTGGAGTTAATCCAATTCATACAAGATTAAGAAAAGTATATTAATAAATGTCCATGCTGTATAGTCTTGTGTAGTTTTGATTGTGATGACCCTGTATGCTGTGACAGGCAAGGACATGCTTTATCTTGGTCTGTTTGAAGATCTTTGTAGCCTTTTAATAAATGTCAGCAAAGGCCATTCCAAATTGATTCGTTGGTTGATGTACATGTACGCAGCCAGGCAACATTTTTAACACTTTGCAACTTTTTGAGCTGATTATAGTCTCATTTTACGTTGCCAATTTTTTGACACCAAAACCTTTTCCATCAACCAACTAATCAATTTGGAGTGGCCTAATGTGTAAATTATGCTATACATGGTTACGAATAGATTTGAAAAATGTTTGCTGAAAAAAATATCCTTTTTGTTGAAATAAAAGTATAGAAACAAAGTACATTTTGTTCTTTCATATTTCCACGAATTTCATTTATCCGAGAAACACAACGTAGCTCCTGTACCTAATTGATATAGTAATATGGCACCAGATATTGTTTCATAGGTGTCATTAATAGAATTCATGCTAAGGCCGTACCAAATTAATTAGCTGGTTGATGGATGCAGCTGGGCCATTTTTTTCACGATTGATAATTTTTTTTAGTCTTCAAAAATGTTCCTGTGTATGTCCAATGTACGCAATCAATATTGTATTTTAGGAAACACATATTTAGCTTGAAATAGAGAACTTTAAAGAGGTCATTTGTACAATACAAGATATACTCCATGCAAATCCGAACACCTTGCTCATTTCTGTCATTTCAGTGTAAAAACTTAAAAGGCTGAGTGTAGTCTAACTTATTTTGATATAGAAAGAAAAATAAATTTGGCTGGCCAATTATTCATGCCAAAAACTCCATTAATTAACTAATCAATTTGGAACGGCCTGATTAAAATGTAAAAAATATTGCCAAGATATACATAAAAAACATAACTTAATCATATAATATGAATACTAAAATGTTTAATGGTACACTAACTAAAAGTCTGTTTTTTATTGGTTATGAAACATTCAAACAAAAATGGTTGAAACATGACAATTGTTGAAATAAAGAATGATAATAACTCCGAAAATCATGTTGCTTGATTTATTTTCAAGACAAAAAACAAAAACAGTTATTATTATTCTTTATTTCTACAACAGTACAAGTTGTCAGTTGGCAATGGATTATGACAATTGTTATTGCAGATGTTCTTTTTTGTTAAATTCCTATTTATTCAACTATTTTTGTTGCAATTAAAAAAGTTCATTATTGGTAAATGGCAGTTGTGTACAAACCACTGATCACATTTCTGCATTTTTAAACTCAAAGCAATTTTACCTGTGTTATTCAAGAGGTATAATTTTATCTTGAAATTAGTAACTTCAGAATTGAACAGCCAAGAAATTACATATCATTTCAGGTGTTTATCTTGTTTCATGGAAAACAATTACATAATTTCAAAACAATCATCATGATAAACAGTTAAATACTGTAAACATATTTTTCTGAGTATATTATAAACACAAATATTAAAATCCTTTCCCAACTGATCATTTCAGAAAACACTGATGATGACTATGAAATATAGTCGAAATATTAACACTAATTCGTCTTGAAAAATAAAATCAAGCAAACATGATATTCAGAGTTTTAGTCATTGTTCAAATAAAAAAATGCTACAAGGATTCAACATATTTGATAGAATAAAAGCTAATCCGAATATGGTTTTCGTTTTTTATTGCAAATTTTTCGTATGTATCACATACATCTTCAGGCAAAACTTATCAGCTGGTAATGATATTATTCAACATATTAAAAACATTTTTTTTTACTACTTTAAAATTAAAAGCTTTATATTGACATTTACATTGAAAAACACCATGAAAAGTTAAAATTGGAAAAAAATAATCTCCATTCTCATCCATAGATATAGAACTGTCCTTTTGGAGACTTTTAAAATAAATGAAAAGTCGGCGTACAAAGAAGCCATTCATATCAACTCCTTTTTTTTTCTAGATTCTTACCAAGTGTTAGGATGATAGATGACAAAAAGGACAAATTTCTGTCTCAATGTCAACACTCCAAGAACTGAGTAAGTCTGGAAAAGGCCAATAAAAAGTCGAGAGCATTTTTTTTACAAATACATGTTGTCTGTATCTTGTGTTTCTACCTGTAAAATCATATACTCAACTTATAGAGTGCTGTGTTTGAGGGGGAGGAACAGATTAAATCAAATGTTATGATGAATAAAGGAGTCTGTTAGGTAATCAATGTTCATGCAAATTTAGTAAATGCAGCGTAACCGATATAATATTTAAAAACTATTTACAAAAAACTTTCAGCAAAAGCTGGGAAACTTTCTCGTCCGCCTGGGATTAGGCAAAAAGTTATCCTTATGTTGACCCATATCCATGTGATGATATATATTTGAACATTCTGCAATTTATCAGGACTTACACCTTTCTCCTCGATAATGTAAAAGTTTAAAAAGGATGAAATTTACAATAGTTCCATCATATTTACATTCATATAAATATGCAAATATTCAATGGGCTTATATTTCTCTTACATAATGAAACTAAAGCGACTCACATTCCAATTCATGTCAAATAAATACTTGGCAACTTGGAATCTTACTTCATAGATGAAAGTAGATTAATCAAAATTAAGAATGTTTTACTTTTTCACCACCAGATTAGTATAATACATTATTTGCTAGTACTTTCCATAGATCTTTATATTCATGTATTGTAGGCTACATTATATGAATCATTTTTGATAAGAGCCATGGGGATATGATGGGAATTTCTGATTAATATAGATAAATATACAATGTACATCATTTGACGATAACAATATAATTATCATCTATCTCTGTGTAGTTAAGTTTTTCTTAGGTCTAGATTCACTTACTAAGGGCAAATCTGGGTCTCAAGGTCAAAGATATTTTCATCTCCCAATGCCAAGTTCAATTAAAAATATATAATTTATGATTACCACAAAACCACCAGGTGTAGACACTATATATATATATCATGTTTGCAATATCCAAATGATACCTTTTTCTTTTATTTTACATCATTTGCTCATTTCTTCATAAATCGTAATGGATACTTTGATTCACAGTTGAAAGGTTAAAATAAATAAAATAAACACAAAGATTAAAGATTATAGTTTCCAATTCTTCTGTACAACTTTATTTTAAAATGTAAACATACAAAAATATATATTTTAGGTTAAAAGCATTATAGCATATTTGTGGAAGACATTTTTAATGTACAGGTGCTACCTAGTGGATATTTACAGCATAAAAACCTTGTCACTTGCTTTTTCAATAACACAAATTATTCTCCTCTATAGCTAGCTTTTACATAGTGCAAAAACAAGTAACAATATACATGTAATACATTTCCTCAATGACATGGCCAGATATTTTTACATCTTTATACATTGATGAGTTCACTTACTACTACATAGTAAAATAATCATAAAAGTATTCCTTCTGAACCCTTTTCTGCAACATATAATAACAATAATAATAATAATAATATAATAATAACGTTCAGAGAACGTTTCAGCGCATTGTCTTTTGACACATATCGCACCACATGAGGAAAATTAAATAATACCTCAATTCATTTCATTCAAGGACGGGTATTGTGGCAATTTTTTCTAATAAATTCATTCATTACAACTCGCAATACTATACAATTAAATAACATTTCAACATGCAATTCAATATTTTTTTTAAAAAAAAAAACAAATTGAAATGTATACAATACAACAATTACATTACTAACAATAAACATTTTGTTTTTCTTTATTGCCTTAGTTAAAAAACAAAAATGATTGTCATTATCATTAATGAATTGGAAAGGTAAGAAGACCTAAAAGATTTATTAAAAACTTAGAACAAAGTCTATACTTTTCTAGACTTCCTCTGGAGTCTCACTACACTATTCATAGACAACGATCTATTTAGACACCAGACCGACGGACCAGACTGTTTTAGCCCAATGTTAAAGTATCATCCAGTCCCGCAGAAATTAGTCATTCTCTTGATATACATGCTATCTGGTCCAGTAGACAAAATATTCTAAATAGACCACTGACAGATGTTGCTCTTTCATTGACAACCTGCTCCCTCTTCGTCCAATTTTCCACTCATATGGAAGAAAACTTGGCTTCAGATCCTAATCCTTGGCAGTGTTATTCTACACATATCATTTAAATACATCTAAAATATCATAACAATTCTCCTCTACATCATTTTTCTCCAGCTTCTTGAGGGTAGAATTGCAAGTACTCATCTTTTGGCGCCACTTTTTCCTCCCCCTTATGTGTAAGAGTGATGTTTGTCTTGTCCTTGTTTACTGACATAAAATAACCTAAAAAAACAAAACAAAAACAAATCAGAACCTATTGAAATATGGCTGACTGGGTAGGGTGTCAGTTTGAATTGTCACGTTGGCATTCCATGCAGAAGGTCCCCGGTTCGAATCCGGGCAGTTTCAAGTGAATTAATTTTCACTGGCTTTCTAAGAAAATGGTTTGGGTTCTCATTAGCCCATAGCAGTGTTAACCCACTGCTCTACTGTAAGCTTTCATGGTCATTATTGTCCTAGAAAGCTCATATGCGAAAGTACAGTTATATACTATGTATGACTGTTCTGACGCGAATATGCAAAATTATTATTATTATTGAAATATGTATACCCAATTCCATATTTATAGTCCAAAGTTAGATTTTCCATGTTAAATAAAGCCCATGATAAAGTCCCATTGGAACAGTTTTTTTCACACATTTAAGAAAAAAATGAGTTTTCCCCCCAAATATTCATTTTAGATACTTTTTACTATGAAAAACCTTGGAACTTAATTTTGGAATCCTTCGTACATCAATCATTATGGCCAAAAGTCTTAGTCCTAACCCATAGTCCATTTCATGCAAAAATTATGATTCATTCTATGTCAGCGAAAATAGCACTACAATTTACAAACAAATATGCCTGAAGATGTTGTAGTTAACAACGAAAATTTGCTAATAAATTCAAAAATGAACCTATCCAGAGTAGCTATTTTGCTTCTAAAATATGCCAAAACTTAGAGAAACAACACCATCTAGTTATTTTGTGCAATTACTCACCATCTTTTTGAGTAGACTCATAGAATTCGTTTTCTAAAATGTTGTCTTTGAAGAAAAATCTGGGATCTGTTTTCTCAATTTCTTTCACGGGTGTTTTGAAATCTTTGCATTTCTATGAGTTTACAAATAGAATTTAAAATCATTTAATTACACATGTTATGTATAAGCAATAAAAAAACATCAGAGAATGATTGAATCTAAGAATTGAAGAATGAAACAATAATGTTGATAAACATCAAAAAATTGAATGAAAGTTTCAAATTTAAGTAAAACAGTTTGATTAGGATTTTAACTCTGTCAAAATCTACTTATTGATTAAATCATACTATTTGAAACTACAGCTAAAAGCTAACACTCCTGGTAATGGAAGAAGTGACTTACTTGAAAAGTGATTTCTTCTTTACTTATCTGCGTCACAAAGTACCACTCATCGTCAAGACGACACTGCCAAACTTTGATGGTTTTAAGATCTGGTTTGTCTTTAATTATGAAAATCACTTGCCTAAATTTAACTGAAATATCAAACAAGGATTAATGAATAATGAATGATACAAAGGCATTCTTAGAATAGAATGAATCAATATTCCCCTTCCAACAGGTTCTTAAAGCCCCAGTCACACTATCACGGTTCAGAGCTAAGATGAGCCACAATCATGAAAATCGTGAGCATTCATGGGATACCATAGCCATGCCATAGCCAGAACATTCCTAACCGTGATGATCTGTAGCGCATTGTAGGTCGCTACAGACATTTTAAACTGCTTAAAACTTCCGTAGCTGATCATCGTCGAGCTACGATCTATGTATAGAACGTAGAGAAACAGTAGTAGCACCGGAACTGTTGTAGGGCCACCTTAGTAATACCCTATATGCTGCTGTGAGCATGGTGACTCAGTGACAAAGCATGAGACTAGAGATCAGAAGGTTGAGGGTTCGAACCCCGCCTTGCCCCATGTCTGTGTCCTTTGGAAAGATACTTCGTCCCAATTTCTCTTCTTCACCCAGGAAACGATAAATGGGTACCAGAAATACTCTGGGAAAGTAACCTGCAATAGACTAGCATCCTGTCCAGGGGGAGTGAAAGCTCTCAGTGGCTTGTGCTACAGAAACTGGCGATAAGGACCGGCCTTATGGACCTTAATTGCTCGAGTATGGCTTTACTATATGCTGCTGTGGCAAACTGTAGATCAGATTGTCAGTGTCTCTTCCTCCAGCATACTGACGTTGATTTTTTTACGTCAATATCAAGATCTGATGGCTACTGAATGCCAAGAACAGAAAATTCTGAATATATAGGCCTCGTTGATACCACGTGAAAAATACTTGCTTTACCGTAGTGACTTTGTAGCAGAATCGTAGTGGAACCTTCCTTGATGGACCGTAACGATGACAAAGCACATGCCGGTAATGCTACGGTGTACCGTAACCGTGTCTTGACCGATCGTGATGAGCCATGGAGGTTCTGTAGAATCACCCCATGATTGTACTGAAACCTTGAGACATCGTACAATAACTTGCACTGATTTTTTTTAGAGGGAATTCAAAAATTCATCCCGATTCACCATGTTCCATAACGTTGTGGTCAACCGTGAGATACCGGGGCTCACTGTGGTCATAATCGTGATTATGCGCCTTGGGCTTAAGATAGATAAAGATAAATCTATTTGTAGGAGTTTGATGAAAAATTCTTGATAGGCTTATTGATTTATCATCATCCACCAAATAATTCATTAATATTTCTTGAAAGAGTTTCATTAGGTTGGTAAATTATATTTTTTGTGATTTTTTAATATCGATTAAGTTTCTCTTGAAGTCTACAGTTTTCAATCTTACCTGAAGAGGCTTGTAGACTTTTAGTTAAACCTTGTAATTGATGAATGTTAAACTTTTGGTTGGGGAATAAAAGAAACAATTCACACAAAAAATAACTCATAAATACTATTTCTTAAGAAGAAATAACTACAAAATGGATGCGAGTTTCTTGGGCCATGGGAGTTATTGATGCTTTCAGCCCCTTGTGATCATCAAAAAAACATCTACTCTGTCCTAACAAATACACAATGTTCAACTTACATGAATATTCTCCTTCATCCGGTCTCAAGGCAGAGACTTTCATAAATTTCTTTTGTTTATGTATCCTCATGTATCCAAATAGTGCCTTGGGTCCACATCCCAAGTAGACTTCATTATGACAAGGGGCTGTCACCACCCTGTAAGTCACATTGACTGGAGCCTTCAGCTCTAGTTTTCTGACGATTTCTTTGACACACACTCCCTCCAGCTGATCAGTATCTGCAAGTCAATATCAAAAACAAAATTCAAAACTCCTATAAATAAATACTAACTTCATTGTCATAAAGAACTTTCATATCGCAAAAAATACTCTAAAGTTAATGCCTGAAGATGAAACTGTCAGTGTCTTAAATTAGCTTAAAATAAAATATGACATTCTCCGTATTTGGGCTCTGTTTTTTTTTGAGAAAATGGTCAGACAGTGCTTGAAAATGGTCAGATTGTGCTAGAACAAAACTTGAGTCTGTGTAAAAGTAACCAGAATATTGCATTGATGTGAACAAAAATTATGTTTTACAAAAATGCCAAACTCTT
>JAVSBT010312963.1:0-11779 GCA_033118115.1 Pharyngocirrus eroticus | reverse complement strand
AAGCCAAAGAATGATAAGAACTTCCTTGAAGAGAAAGTAATCGTGTTAAAGACGTGAAGTGGTTAAACTGTCTTTAGACTATAAAGAGAAAACCACAGAGTAATTTTCATGTGGTTTAGATTTAATGGCGTAATCTATCTCTAGTCGATAACGATATAAATGTGTAAAATTAAAACAAAGACCCACAGAGAAGTTTATCAGGGAACCTGTGTAACAACAGCCGATGAAACATGGTTTCACTTTTTTGTTAATGCAAAGTTCAATTTGGAAATAGACAAAGTATTCACTGTATATGTCTGAAATATATAAAACGTATCAAGTCGCCTGAAATTTAGCAATCATAATGTTTTTGACAAGTTGTTGTGTCAACAAAAATGCAATTATGGACACTTTATAACTAAAACTGTCCCATCATTGAATGGAAAGGTGCAGAAATGCCATTGTATCGTCTGAAAAAGCTCAACAGTCAACAGTCTCCTTTCACGCGATGACGTAATTGTTAAGACGACCTGCCGTGCATAGAAACGGGTCGGGTTAAGTTGACAGTATAAAGATCTATAAAGGACAAGTGGATGAAATTGAAACTAACTCGTCTGTAACTCAAAGTTTTAGAGAACGTATTTGATCTATTGATCGATTACACATGGCTAATAATCAGTATTGATATTAATATATGAATCGATAATACAGATACCGATGCGATGATATACAGACCTGAAGGGTTTGTACAAATCCTTTCATGTTCTCACAGATATATCAAAGAACATTTATAGATGTGTCATATTAGCTATCTGGTTCAACAGTCTTCCAGAAATTGTGGTTTGAATAGAAAAATCAGAAGTATGGGTATTTATAGATTTGACATGACAATCATTAATACTTCATTACTTCACTGTTAATAAGTGTTATTGGTATAATTTTATCATCATCACCATCATCATAATCATTGTTGTTGTTGCTATCATCATTATTGATATTATCATTGTTTCTCTTTATATCACTATTATAATAATCATGTTTACTATTAATATTATCATAATATTTTTATCATGCATATTTTTTTCATTATCATCTGACATCACAATTATTTCCATAATGATCAATGAACATTTTAAATATTACATGTATATTGCTGAATATTTATCCTTTGCCGATAATGCAGAAAAAAATCATTTATCAAAGAGAAATATCAGACAATACACAAAGAAGTCTCCCCCCCCCCCTCCTTTTAAAATATTCTTTTAGAACGACACAAAAACATGTTATACCAAAATATTCATATCTAACATTACCAATATTGAGATATAAATGCTTTGTCTATAATACAAACCAATTGCAGATTTAGATAGAAAAAAGGACAATATTCTAGATAGGAATGATAATATGTGAACTTAAGGATAGCTTGGAGGCATTTCTTTGATCCAGTCTTTGTACATACATGTGTCCTGGTGTAGTATTTTCTCTATACATTTTTTTTTCATTTAATATGAAGTCTTATCTGGTTTTACGTTCCATACAAACTTTGTAATTTGAAACTGTCCTCTTAAATTCCATAGGATATGAGAGAATCTCGGTGCTAGTCAATTTAGAATGGCATGCCTAATCTTATCTTAGTATATGTCATGCATAACTTTACACGTAAACTGAACTCAAATTTTCAGCAAAACAAGCTTGATTTAAATTGAAAACATGCATGCATATATAGTAACTAATGCATGAATTGAAACTTCAAAGATTTGCAAAACTACAGTGTCTATATACCACAGAATAAATCTATCAGATTATGTGAATATTTCTTAAATGAGAATCGATTGATGCAAAGGATACTTTGTGAAGATTTATTGCATTAATTTTTTTATCCAAATAATCTCTATGTCTATGAGCAAAACATGAAGTTGTTGATATCAAAACAAAGTCAATAACCAAGTAAACCTGTCCCTCACATTTCCACTCATACCGATATCAAAACACAAGAAATCAAACAAAAGCAAACAAGTCACTTCACTACCCTCATATGAGATTGAATATTAAACTTTAAGTTCTTTCCATACACACAGCCTCACAGGCTTTGCAAGATATTTGCTGGAGATAAAGATGATTACACTACATTGCCCCCCCCCCCCTCTTTCTTCTGCAAAATTACTCCAGTAGTGTTCATTCATTGATTGATCATTATCTCTTTCAAAAAAATTAATAAGTTGATGTTTTAAATCTATACCATTAATTTTGTACAAAAAAACATTATACACATTGAATGATAATAATGTTTACCTTACCTTATATCCCTTAGAGTAACTTATAAGGTTTCTGGTTGTATTCTACAGCTTGAAAACTCTTATGATTTGCTTTCCTACATTATAAACACAAGCCTCAAGTCATGAATGAATGAATAAAACGCTTGCAAACAATGCTTTTTTGTGTTGTCTACTTGGAAAGAAATGATGTTGAAAAAGAGAAACAGTCCCCCCATCTGGTTTAAATTGACAAAACTAATACACAAGCTGTCGGGCCTAATTTTAGTGTAATATAAAACAATGCTGACACCTAGTGATATATAGATAAAGTTAATTTTAGTCTTTTAGCTTTAATTAGAATAAAAAAAAGTCCGTTTCAAATTTGTGACAAAGAAACTTAGTCAAGAAAAGAATACACTAAACTTGAGCTAAAACATTTAGAAGATTTACTTGAACAAACAGGACATCATGAAAAAACGGGTAATGATTCTGATCAAAATAAATATTCAAAATGCTGTTTGATATGCACCTGTCTCCTATTATATAGAGTCCTTCTATACACTTCTCTACTTGTTATATGGTCATTACAAGTGATAATGCAAGCTTTACAATCAAACTCTTTGAATTCTACCTTAAATAATCCATCCATTGACCTGCAGTGTTCAATTTATCTTAGACTCAGTAGATCACAGAACAGTGTATCAATGGGAAACTGTTTCTTAAAGCAGTTTCTACAATACCATCTATTTTGTCACACAAATATTTTTTGTTAAATCAAAGCAGTCAAAATACCCAGTAATTCAAACCAAACCAGTGAAATTCTTGTGGGCCAGTTTAAAAAGCCCAGGATGCCTTAAGTATGTGAGAACATAACATATAAACTAAAACACAAATAACTTGTTGCCTAAAGGTCAATAGAGGTCAATTTGGTATGTGAACAAAAAGCACTTGACAATACCAATAAGTGGACTCTTATATTTATGTCAATTTAGAAGTTTACATATTGCCTCAAAAGTTTTAGTTGACTGAGCTTTTGTCACATCATCTTTTACACACTAATGAAAAATGGATTAAGCTTTTAATCTTCTGCCTAACACAATCTTAAAACCCTTGATTCTTTGTAACAGCAGACTCTTAAGGATCTGAGTAAAGAGGGAGCAATTATCATGGAGTCACCTGTTTTAAGGAAAAATTAATGTGCTTTAAGTGATCTAGAATAGGAAATGAATAAAAGGTAATTGCTTCTGTCCACTCCGTGCATGGTCAAAATGGTCAATCATTGGATTTGACCAAAAGCTCGGTTTCATTTGGGCTCAAGATAAAAAGTGTAATTAATGAACTGGAGAGAGAATTTATGAAAGCTTTGCAGAAAAAGGCTAGACAAATATAATTTTTCATAATCAATGTTGGTTTATTTTGTGTAGGTTTCATGGGAGTTTTCCTGATATCACCTCTAATCTTTATCCTCCCTCGCCCCCCCCCCCCCCATCTACTCATATCTACTCATATTATAGAAAAGGTGCACAAACACTTAGTACCAAATCAGGAAAGCCATGTTTCCCAATCTTAATATTTTCCCTCTGATAAATGGTGTATATGCAAAAGGCCAACACTACAATGCAAAATTCAACTGAACCAAAGAGCTAGCATGCCAAAGCAAGAAGTAGATTTAATTCATCACAGCATATATTTATAAAAGAAGATAAAGGCATGTTTACATTGAGTTCCTTGAAAGTGACTTTTACGTTGCAAATCTTTGAAGCATTTCAGAACTCTACAGTCAAAACACAGTTGCCGTTTTAAAGTCTGTCTATTTGAAGTCTATCAACAAATCTTTTTATTCAAAGGGATTAACTTTTGACCTATTAGCATTGGTACATGTATGCCAGCTTTTGCAACTTTCAAGTCAGCATAAACACATTGATTTCAAGTCACTTCAAGTTTCTCAAAGGATTATAAATTAGACGTCTAGTCGCAAAAAGGATTATGACTCTAGCTTTGAGAAATTGCAAATTCTTTCTTAGAGAAATAGGTTAATGAAAACTGGCCCTTGACAATTCCTTTCCGTATCGTAGAGACTTTTGACACACAATGTCCTTGGCTTCATTCTAATATAACTTTGTCACCTATCAAGGCTAAGGCACATGTGAGACACAAGAAGAAAATTATAAGCATGACATGCATTGGTTACTATGAAGAAACAAAGATTAAAACATGTTGTCAACAACCTTACAATATCTTCCTGTAATATAAAAGCACATATTTCTACAACTGCATGGAAACAAGCTATTTGATTAATAACTGTTCATATTGCATGCCTATATATAACATGACCACAAGTCCTTATCCCCTTCATAACATTGTAGATCAAAGGGTTGCAGACTACTTCTAGGAGGCAATATCCTTTCATCCAAATCACTCATTTTATTGGAGGATATCTACCTAAAGCCTCTCTGCTATCCACTAAGAAAAGACACATTGATTTCCCTGAGACTGGCTACAATTGCAAAAATGGGAATGGACACATTATTGACCTTACATAAATGAACACTTTTAGTCTTTAGTATAACTGTTGTTTTTGCTTTTTCTTCTTCACAGGCCATTATAAATTGATTAGTTGGTCAATGGATGCGACCGGGCCCTTTTTTTGTGATTGAGATTTTTTTTTAAAATGTTGCTTTTATGTAAAAAAAAGGCACCAAAATCATATAAAAGGGATAGCTGTGCAAGAAAAGATATTTGTGCATATTGCATGGAAATCCAAACACCTCGCTACAAGCAGACATTAGGGTGGCTCAAAAGTATGCTTTTTTTGAAAAGTTGTGCTCCCTACGTGAAGTGGTGTTCCTTTTGAGGTAAAAAGTCCACCTGAATTTTTTTAAATTTTGAAATAATGTTCTCAGGGCGCCCACGGCCCCTAAAGATTGACGATTTTACCCCAAAACGACCAAAAAAATTGATTAAAAAAAAAATACAACTAAATTTTAGGTTTTGATTAATTAACTGATTAGAATACATAAAAAGACATCTACAAACCAAATCTTAACATGGACTTAACAAAAGTTCCTCCACAAATCAAAATTACCAAATAAATCAAAATATGAATGATCTCTATTTCAATTCAAAGTAAGACATCCAAAAGTGATATAGGCTGTATCAGTATATGCATTGACATCCTCCCCATCAATATAACCAATGACATTTTTATTTAAAAACTTCCATTAATTTTGAGGTTGAAATGTCTCAAAACCTTTGCCATAACTTGTCTATTTCTGTCAAGTCACCATATACAGTGTCACAAGCTTCCAGACCCCATGAATGAATAATTTATTGTCATTTCTTGAGATTGCCTCTTGTCTCCATACCAATGAACACTTTTGATTCAAGGTTATTTTCAATGCTGAAGGTCTCATATACCTGTAGCACATCTAAGCTGCTCCATGGACTCAGTGCACAGGGGTCTATTTACTTTTTTTCCCTAGAGGGACCCACAAACATGTTTATTAAGAAAATGGCTAAAATCTCAAAATTTCTAAGGGTCCCACCCTATACTTTATAATGGGATAAAAACAGCTGGTCGCTCGGTCCCTCAAGTAAATCAAGCCCTGGTGCACCAGATCGCGGAGACTTGTGTCCGAAAAACGAATTTGACATTGCTATAGAGAGAGAAACATATTGTAACTGATATAGCTGCAAACTGAGTAAACTGCGTAAAAGTCTTACAGCACTTTTATAAAATCTGTTGTGAGGCATCACTTCGATAATCCTTTTTATAATCCTTTTGCACAAAGGAAGCAGCAATAAGGGAGGAGATGTCCTACGGTACTATACTATTCATTCTGTACACAAGTATATAATTAGAAATCAATACACAGTTGTGAAAGTGTGTAAAAAACCTTTATCTATACATACATGGAATATCACTGCAGGTATGGTTGTAAATAGGAATGCCCTTGTACTCTGCCACTAATGTATCTCACAAGAAGGACATAGCCATTAGCTCTTTACATATCCTTTGAATAACAAGCATTTGATAAACACCTATTTTGTCCATCTAGAATTCAAAAAAGTTCAGTCATATGGTACCAAAGATAAAAATTGCTGCAATTTGGTGTGTATCTAACAGGGTGCAATCACTGGCAGACCAATGGGCCAGACTGGGCCACTATAAAGCCTTACATTTAAAATGTAGCAGTCCCCTGACATAACATTTTAATTCCCACCTTGTCAAAAGTATCTTTCCTTATGGACAGTTATTTTCAACAACATGAATAGGAAACATTGAGACACAGGTTCAACTGGAGAGTAGTTTTCATTCTGTGAAGGTCATCCTGTTTTTGATCTTTTACATTTCCTGATTATAGAAACATTGCTTTTTCTTCTCTGCTCTTCTTCCTTGAATGGGATCCTGTTTTCATTATCTTTTCTTTTATCTCTTCCTTGGATTTTGCATTTTTATGAAAAGATTTCCAGAAGATGTAATCATTGCTTAGCATTTATTGGGACATCCTTCCTTAAAGTTATGTGACACCCTGGAGGATTGACTTTTAAGTTGAAATGAAATGAAACTTTTTAAAAATACCCTCCTGAAAAAAAGGAACAAAAAACATGCCGAAAAACATCTAACACCTAAAGTTTTGAGTAGAATCAGAATGTTAAAGTATGTATAGAATCTATCTTAAAGCATGTTTACTGATCTGATATATTTTCTTATGGCGGATATGAATATAATTCCATGTATAATAAGCAAGCAATTTTTATGTTTTTTCAAAGTTTTAATTAGTCATTGTAACTTCAGGCTACGGTCACAATTGCTCGTACAAACGAATCTTAAACATAAGAAATAGTCCAAGAATCATTTGTATGGCGTTCGTTAGAGCAATTGTGACCGTCGCATTATACGAAATTAAATATGATAACCAAAATTCTTGTAAATCATGTCATTAGAGAAATTCAATTTCATGATCATAACTTGTTCACATGATCGAACAACATCACTATGTATGAAACAATCATGACTACTTCTTATAACAATCAAACCCTTACTTAATGCTTGCTTTTAACCTTTCAGGTATCAACTAGCAGAAGCTATTGTCTACATAAAAACAACAAGCTTAATTTACACATACAAAACTTCCCTCTGATTTGGAACAATTGACTCCTCAGTTGACCCCAAATGAAAATACTATTGACGGTACTCTTAATTGATTTCTTTTCTTCAGATCCTTGATATGAAAACATAGCCTAAATTAATATGCCTTACAAAAAACAATTACAAATTGTGTGCATGATGTTTTTAAGGCAGCCATTTTGTTATTTTTGAATTAAGATTTTCCACTTGAGAAAACAAACACTGTAGATGAGCAATTTCAGACATTCGCAATACATTGATTAACAGAAGTCCTTAGAAATTATAAGAATTACACTCTTAACATAAAGGTCATTATATGCTTGGATGTCACTAGGTTCAAAGTGAACGCAAAGATCCTTGGTTTGCAGTATATGAACAATTTTGATGTCAAACCTATATTATTTTGAGCATCTATCCTATACTAAGCTACTTTTAACATACAAAACAAAATCACAGTAATTAATATTATTTGATAGTAATGATGTATGATCATAAAGTTAAAACTCCTGTGCATTTATCAAAACTGGCACCTGTGTAGTAAGATTAGTACAGCACAAGCAAATATATTCCTGATTAAACTTGTTTCCAATGCATCCATGGGAAACACTTTTAAAAATGAGAAGAAAAGTGTATTTTTCTTAGTTTTATTCTAGTTTGTTTGACTTTACTTTTGTGAGATTTTTTAATATGTTTCAATCACATCAAAAGCACATCTTAATCAAGGGGTCAAAATAACTGATTCTTTAAAAACTTCCCTATAAATGAAAAACATTTGGATTCAACCTAGAGCCCTTGATTACCTCCATGAAATAAAAAAGATGAAAACCACTAAAATTTAGTGTCAATGCACTATGAGCCACCCTCAATGCAAGTACCTGGGATTAAAACATCAGTAACAGGAAATTCACAAAAAAGAAAGAAAAAAGAACAACCACAAAATCCAATGTAATTGATATTGATATCCAGTAAAACATTTGTTTTCATTTACTAACAAAAATAGACTGTGTAAATGGTGACAAGGACTGCATTATTTTCAAATACATCATTGGTTTCAAGATCCATAATAGGCCGTGTAAGGTCAAACGAGAAAAGGCTCACATCCGGTGGCACCTGCTCGTGCATGAATATTATTCATTACTAGGAAGATTTATTTTCCAAACTTTCATCTTCTTTACGATATTCTATACGTAGCGTGCTTACATGACAACACCTGGCACCAGAAATCTTGGACAGCGAGACTTACACACCGAATTAGGAAAAATTATTTAGCATTCAAAGAAACGAGTTTTTATGAAGAAATGACTTAATAGAGGACAGAAATGACCTATGCCCATAATGGAAAAGCCAAAAATGTAATCATTTGCTTCTCTATAATTTGGAAATGGCTGGAACCAGAACTGACCATTTGGTAGGTTTAAAGGGTAATATGAGTTGTTTACACATAAGATAGAATGTTTATTTGTAATTAATGTTCAATTTCCCTATATTCACCACAGGAATGATAAAGTTAGGAAACATTTCTCCTTCTGTTGATGCAAGCAGGATGTGATGGAACTTCAATAAAATGGTCCTATGAACATTATGTTTTAATTCAGTAGTCTCAGTAAGTGCCATTAAAGGTATACTTACTTATGCTTAAGGCTTTTAAGAACTTTTAAGAAAATAAACTCTTTTACAATGTTTACCACAGAATATGTTTCATGTATACACATTAGTACACAGACAATTTCTTTGTAATATGAAAAATCTATAGGGTTTTGTTCCTTATTATAGAGCCTAAACCATCTCCTTTATCAATGTAGGAAGACTGGCCCAGACAGACCTGTAGGAACATTTTCTACTTGCCCACCATCAGGATCCATTGGCCAGCCTATCTCCATCATGGACTTTCCTTTAAACCTGGGACAGTAGGAGAAACAATCCACTGTCCCGTAAGGACCACTTACAGTCAGAATCTAGTGGCCCGCCTTAATAATCTGGGGGTCTCGGACCTGCAGGTATGCAACTAATGTTGACCCCTATAGTATTATCTTAAAAACATTGTACATTTGTTTGAGGGAATGACATCAACAGTTCCCACACTGAGTGTCCAAACTTCATTTTTTACAATATTCAGTGTAAAAGTATTTCCAGGGCAATGACATACCATGATGCCTTGGCCTGGGATTAAACCAGGGCTCTCCTCTTTCAGTGGCAACTACTAGTACTATATAGATTATATAAGGCCACTGGTGTGCACCATATCTTTATATGATTATGTAAAAAAAATCATCCCAACTCCTTTCTGTCCTCAGGATTTTTATTTAACAGGGACAAGTACTGTTAGTTGATAAAATATAGTTAAAATATATTTTAAATAGAGAACTACCTTGTGTATGTCTGATGTGAATTTTCTTGCAACTATTTATGAAAATGTTTGTCAGCTAATGCATATTGCTTAGATATGTAGGTTGTAGATTGAAATTGTACGATTAAAATCTTAAAAATGTACAACCATTTTAGAAACTAGAGAATTACGTAAGAAGAATTAGTTTCTAATAAAAGCAATTTATGAAATTAATCAAATTATGTAATTTTTAAAATTTGGTGATGTAGAAAGTAGTTAATAACAAAAACAAATTGCATGGCATTAAAAATATATGTAAGACTTAACAATGCAAATAGTTTAAAAAAATAACATACATGCTTTTGTCCCAGGTAATCCTGAGTAATCTTATTTCAAAATATAACCTTCTATGGTAAAGATGTAAGAAAAACAAAAATAATGGCAAGAGAAATAAAAAAATATTTGGTAAAGTGCAGAGGAAGAGGGGGGGGTGCTGGACTTGAACAAAACTGACTGCGTGGTTTACACAGTCACACCTCCTCCATTTACAAGGGATCAAGGATCATAAAGCTGTTTCTAATTGTTTGTGATCTTTGCAGAGAAATGTTAAAGTTTTAAAATTTGTTGAATTAATATCTTGTCAACTTGCATTAAAATTATACAAAAATACGCAAATCTCATTATGAATTTTGCCATAGCTAATAACAAAGTTTAATTTACTTAAAAGACAAAATAATCACTGTTTAGAAGACTTTCTTGCTGGCTGAAGGTGTAAGTGTTATCTTACAAAAAATAGCAATGATTTTTATTTTCATTTTTCAGACTCAGGTTTATATATTCATTTGACTAAAATTGTCAGATGGTGATGGATTCAGGAGAGACAGAAATGTTGTAAAGATAGCATTTCTCATACCCTCAAAAACACCAATTTGATACTGATAAATGTGTTGATCAGAGATTTCAGAATCATAAACATTTCCAAAATACTGTCCTCCCAAATACACAAACAAAAACATTTAAAACCCTACTCACTTTGACCCATAAATTCACTACAGATCAAAATATCAAAAAAGCTTTTACATGTTTTGAGAAAAACTTGTTAGGAAATTAAATAATGAATCATTATGTCATGAGAAGTTTTTTCCCATTTCCTGAAGATTGCTATTAAAGAAATAAATCACTTCTATGATTCATACCATTTTAAAAGATTTCTATCATAAAAGTCTATTGATGTAGAGGAGACTAATTTGGATAAGGCTTGCACTGTCATGAAATAGATGCAAATATAGGACTCTCAAGCCAAGAGGGTTTCGGCCTATTTTGGTCAGTGTTTGTCTGGCTTGTTTCCCTATCCAGTAAAAAGGATGTAAAGTAGGGACATTTTGCATAAAGGATGCTGTCCCCATGCTTCTTAAAAGAACACAGATGGCAATAGATGGAAATTATGTCTATATCTGTCTCTCACTCTCAACCAAATAAAGATATAATGACAAATGAATTGCAAAAACCCTCCCATATACTGAACAGACTATCCAGGTAAAATAGGCTACAAATGATAAAACATAATATCGCAGTTACTGCAACATGGCATGCGCCTAATGATAAGAGGTTGAGGTATAGATCCCCCACCTTGCTTCATATCTGTATCCTTTGGAAAGATACCTAGTCCCAATTTCTCTTCTTCACCAAGGAGGAGTTAAATGGGTACGAGAAAAATTCTGGGGAAATAGCTTGTGCTTAACTAGCAACCTGTCCAGGGGGAGTGAAAGCTCTGAGTTTTTTGTGCTACAGAAATCTTTGTGTTTAAATTGTTTTGTCTTTTTCTAAAAAATATTTGTTTTTGGAAGATATCCTATGGTACAGACCATTTATATTTCACAAAATTTTCATTTTGATCTCAAAATCAATCAACAAGATATCTTTTCCCCCCAGAGAATTGCATTCATGAGCTAGTGAAATTTGTTCATATCTAGTAAACATTTGTGCATATTGGACAAGAATAAAAAAACATGTAATTTCTTTGAAACGTCAACCTCTATATACTATGTGTTTTGTCATAAAATAATCATGGTTACAAAACTTGTCCGT
>JAVSBT010312852.1:0-10240 GCA_033118115.1 Pharyngocirrus eroticus | reverse complement strand
TTTCCTGGTTGATATGTATACTTCTCCCTCTCTTCAGTAGGCTCTGGTGATGAAGAACTGTTGAACCATTTTTCTAGTATATTATTATTTTTTCTGGTAGATTTGCTTGTTAATGGACGTTTCTGTATATGTTTTTAATATATTTTGTTTTTGTGGTTGTAGAGGTAAGAATATAATTAAAACCACAATATTTAGAAAACTTAATGCTAAACCCAAAACTTGATGATGGACCCACAGGTTTTAGACCAAAGTCATTGGGAAGTCTACAAATAATAAAACACTCTGCAGAAATAGTGCTATTGAAGTGAAGATATGTTTAATTGTTAAAACAAATGACTACCCTATAGTCTAAATAAATACATGCCAGATGCATGAAGCATGCCTGACTTATAGATAAAGACAACTCCAGGCATTTACTTAGAAAAAATCAATGAACTCCAGCTTTCAACAGGTATACTGATGCCTGCCAAATGCCTGGAGTTGTCTTAATCCTTATATCAGGTATTGTCAGGCATGCTTTATGCATCTGGCATGCATTTATTTAGAGTAGGGTACTAGGGATAAATAGGCAAATCCTAGTAATAACATTGAATATACAAAATGGTGATAACTGTGGCCTTGATGAATAGGTTTGATAGTGTCTAAGAGGATGCTTTGAAGTGATTCCAGGATTTCTAACAAAATTGTCAACACATGTTGCTTCCTAGAATGTCTAGGTGCATGCACTATGATAAGTTTAGGGTCAGGCCAAGAGAGTGTGTAGACAATGATCTTATTGAATGTCATGAAGCCTTGGAAAAATTGTTTTGGTAAGTCAGAATGCAAGACACGGCGGCATTTGTCAAGGATGTGACACTATGAATTGCATGTCTGCAAAAGACTCTAAGCAGGATCTCAATCGTTTTCACTTACTGAGGACATTGCAATATTCAATTTGCTCCTTGAAGATTACCAAACATGCAAATGTTTTGAAGCAGGTTTACCAGGGATGGCAAGAAAGCGATGATGTATTATCCAATGCTGTGCTATCTTCATTGTTCTTATGTACTTGTCCTTTTTAAGGGTAAACCCTTCTCCTTGTCTTAGGAATACTGATGATTTACAAGGTCTAATATTAAGAAAGATATCTACAGGTTGTAATTCATTCTCTGTCTCAACCTGATGACATTTAAGAAACAAACAAGGCCTTCCTTTGTAGTGGGCTTAAGTATGTGGTTCAGGACAACTGTTGCATACAAGTGAAAAAGGACATGTGCCATAGAAGATGCTTGTCAGTAGTCATCTGAAGGATAGCTTGGACTAAAAGAAGGAACATGAAAAGAACAAAAAAGATAATTTGGCATATTTCCTTTAATAGTCTAGAGGCAAAACTCAAGAAAGTGCTTAATTTAAGGATTTCGTTGACTCCGAGAGGGTAAAGGTCCTCACCACACCAGATGGGTAGACTGATATGTCATGATATTAAAAAAAAGGTGAAGATATTCTAACGTTGTGCGTGTTCTCACTAGGGGGCTACAAAGACAATGGGGTACTCAATTTCAGAAAATCAATGCACACACAATTTATGGAATAGATATCGCAAATCCATAAATTCTTGTGGAAAAAAAGGTTATATAAAGGCTAACATATATCAGTTATACCTAATGGTATGGTGAGGACCTTTACCCTCTCGAGGTCAACGAAATCATGTGTTTTGGAGTTCTGCCTCTAGACTATAACAGCTATCATACGATTTTGCAATAGAAATACTAAATTCCAATGTTTTGACCTTGTTCTTCCTTTGCCCACAGATGATGCAGACATTGTCAAAGCCTTAGAGTTTTTTCTTAAAGTCATTGTCACTTGATTGAAACAAGACTTTTCAATAATTCCATTAAGTATTCACAAGGGATTGTTAATGACTTTCCAATCTTTCTCATACAGCACCAGCTATGACTTACTTTGTGAGGAAGCTGTGTAACCTTAAGGATTGCAGAGGCAAAACTTGAATATCTTGGCTTTGAAAAACATTTAAATGATGCCAACGCCATGTTTAAACATGATGTTTATGTTGCCATTCATAAATCTTTCACTTTGGAGGGTATCAAGTTATTTGTAAGAACAGGAACTTCAAAAGGGCAAAAATCTGTTGTCAAGATTTTTAAAAAGGTCTTGTTTACAATTTCACTTCATTACAGACATTGGCTTTTAGTAAACATATGAGAAGCATGTTGCTTGGCTTTTAGTAAATAAGGTAGTTATGGCAGTGAAATATTTTAATGTTAATGAATATACATCCTAAAGTGTTAATGAATATATATATATACCCCCATCCCAAAGAATTACAAAACTGTCACCAAAAATGAATCAACTCCTTCAATTTTCAAAATAACAAAATACAAAAATAATCCTAATGTAGATTATGTTTATAGCTTCAAATTTGTAATTTTATAGCTTAGTGTTTCTGTTAATTATTTTAAATTAGCTGCTGAAAAAAACCAAATTGACCAAGTTTTGCTTTTTAACATCTCAATTTTTTTTGATTTTTTGATATTTTGTTCAAAGGAAAATTACAGATTGACGAAGGCATTTGAATTCAAATGGTTTCAACATGTTGTATATTCCATTTTCAACCATGTTTGAGCTAGAGCTAAAATGTCACTGTGCCAATAAACCTTGAAGAAAATCACCAAAACTCAGTTGTGAAGATGTTGTGCCATATTGTACAGGCTACAAGGGTGGTTTTTGTGGGCAGGTAGATGTTGTGCTGCAGTGTACAGACTACACACTAGTTCCTGTAATCTGTAAGGAGATAGAAAGTCACTTAGAAATGATGTCTCAATGCTTTTTTCTATGTTTCAGCGTTGAATTAAGGAAATTAAGATGTGAAGAAGGAAGTTAGACTTTCTCAATTTCAAATGGAAAAAGAATAGATTCAGATTTCTTCTATTGATGACTTTTTTCTTCTTATTTACAAGGTGTAAGTGAAAGTGCATTCAGTGACCTTGAGTACAAGGTACTCTCAAAGAGTGATATCTTCATCCTTGTTATGATTTATCCTTACTTTTATAAAATACTATTTTATTTTGGTGCCCTAGCTGAATAAGGAATATAAAAAGAAGCTTATGAACATAGAACTTTGTTTTACAAGATTACTGTATGTTGTCTTGAATTTTATCAAGCTACAACATTTTGAATTGTCCCCATGCAGTTTTACTCAATTCAGATTTTAAAAGCCAATGCCCAGTTTATTTACTTATAAAAACAAAGAGAAATTGGGAATACATTATTATTGCCTCAAATATAAAAACAGTTCAGTTGGTTCATAGAATTAATCAGCATTGTTTTCTGAGCTACTTCCTAGTAAAATATTTCCCTGTGCCCTGGTTGTTAAGGGTCTGTATTCTTTATTGTGTGTAACTAATGTTTATAGTTAAAGAATTTACATTCTTTCATTTAAAGAATGATTATAAATAGGCTTGTTGAATACAATTCCATAGAAACTGACTCAAGGATTTTTCTGTGCTAATATTTAGAGAATAAATCACTTGTATTCTGTTTGCTTTGGATTGGAAAGGGTCATATGACAAAAAATATTTATGATTCTTAGGTAATTTTACGGGGTTTAGCTAGTGAGATTTCATCACTAACAAGCAGTTTATTTTCCTAAGCTGGATGAGGAGGATATACTTAAAATGTTTGCATTGTAAAATATGAATGGAAACCCAATCAATTTTCAAAATAACAAAATACAAAAATAATCCTAATGTAGATTATGTTTATAGCTTCAAATTTGTAATTTTATAGCTTAGTGTTTCTGTTAATTATTTTAAATTAGCTGCTGAAAAAAACCAAATTGACCAAGTTTTGCTTTTTAACATCTCAATTTTTTTTGATTTTTTGATATTTTGTTCAAAGGAAAATTACAGATTGACGAAGGCATTTGAATTCAAATGGTTTCAACATGTTGTATATTCCATTTTCAACCATGTTTGAGCTAGAGCTAAAATGTCACTGTGCCAATAAACCTTGAAGAAAATCACCAAAACTCAGTTGTGAAGATGTTGTGCCATATTGTACAGGCTACAAGGGTGGTTTTTGTGGGCAGGTAGATGTTGTGCTGCAGTGTACAGACTACACACTAGTTCCTGTAATCTGTAAGGAGATAGAAAGTCACTTAGAAATGATGTCTCAATGCTTTTTTCTATGTTTCAGCGTTGAATTAAGGAAATTAAGATGTGAAGAAGGAAGTTAGACTTTCTCAATTTCAAATGGAAAAAGAATAGATTCAGATTTCTTCTATTGATGACTTTTTTCTTCTTATTTACAAGGTGTAAGTGAAAGTGCATTCAGTGACCTTGAGTACAAGGTACTCTCAAAGAGTGATATCTTCATCCTTGTTATGATTTATCCTTACTTTTATAAAATACTATTTTATTTTGGTGCCCTAGCTGAATAAGGAATATAAAAAGAAGCTTATGAACATAGAACTTTGTTTTACAAGATTACTGTATGTTGTCTTGAATTTTATCAAGCTACAACATTTTGAATTGTCCCCATGCAGTTTTACTCAATTCAGATTTTAAAAGCCAATGCCCAGTTTATTTACTTATAAAAACAAAGAGAAATTGGGAATACATTATTATTGCCTCAAATATAAAAACAGTTCAGTTGGTTCATAGAATTAATCAGCATTGTTTTCTGAGCTACTTCCTAGTAAAATATTTCCCTGTGCCCTGGTTGTTAAGGGTCTGTATTCTTTATTGTGTGTAACTAATGTTTATAGTTAAAGAATTTACATTCTTTCATTTAAAGAATGATTATAAATAGGCTTGTTGAATACAATTCCATAGAAACTGACTCAAGGATTTTTCTGTGCTAATATTTAGAGAATAAATCACTTGTATTCTGTTTGCTTTGGATTGGAAAGGGTCATATGACAAAAAATATTTATGATTCTTAGGTAATTTTACGGGGTTTAGCTAGTGAGATTTCATCACTAACAAGCAGTTTATTTTCCTAAGCTGGATGAGGAGGATATACTTAAAATGTTTGCATTGTAAAATATGAATGGAAACCCAATCATGAGCTGTTTGTTTTCTTGTATTGAAATGTACTTATTTATGGGCTATTCTAACTTCTAATTCTAGGAAGCATATAGCATCAAGATATTTCTAGTTCTTATTATGAAGATAAAAGCCTGAAGAGTTTTTTTCCTGTACTAAAGGTTTTTTCTAAAGTTTTCAATTTATAAAAGCTGGCTCGTATAAATTCTTGATTATTCTCAATGCATATTCATCAGTATTTGTGTTTTTTTTAAAAAGTATTTGATTGAAATGAAATTGAAAATCAAACATTGAATCAGCACCATTATCATTCCCAAAGATTATTTTTCAGACTTTCATAACATCACTTTTAGTGCAGCCTGAAGCAGAACACCATGTGATGAAGTGATGAATTCTCCTTGCTCTATTTGAAGGGCTTTACTCTAGGGGTGAAACCTTTTGTTATAGTCATGCAGGAGGAGACCTTTCTTTTTGAATTGAGAAAGAAAATATTATCACCCACACTCAGTTCTGAAGACATTGTGCATTTAAGCCAAGAGAAATATTGCAGTGAAGAATTATCACATATTTTTATCAAGGTGATTTTTCTCATTTTGAAATTCAACTTTGTACAGAAATATATACAGGCTCATGAAATTAATTCAACAATCTTGTTTATATATACAGCTTCTAATAAAAGTCAAAAGGGAAAGTAAAATGAAGAAAATTAGATAATGTAACAATTTTGTTCTTATAAGATCAGTCATTCGATTTTGGAACAATTTGTTTTGAGGAAATTGCTTAAAAATACTTTGTTCCAAAGTTGAATAATAAGGATCTTGGAGCTAAGATCATATTTGCTAATCTTGTTCATACAGTTTACAAAAGTAATATATTATTCACTCTGGACTTGAGGTATTGCCTTTTTGAAAGGATATTTCTTCAAAGCAAAGTACAAAAGTTGTTAGCACTAGGCATTTTGGCATACAGTCTATTTATTGGCTCATTTTGCTCCCAAGTCTTCCTTGTCTAGTTTGATAAATAGAGTTATTAACTGTTTTTGATTTTCTAATTTTAAATGTTTTTATTGCGCATTGATGAGTTGACAAAGAGAGGCAGGATTTGCTCCTTTTATTATAGATGCCTTGCAAGGCTGAATAATTATTGAAATATTTTTCTTCTTCTTCTTTAGATACATCCAATTAAGCCCATAAACAGAGCATTGATGATAACTTGTTTTTTTTCCTGTTTTTTTTTCCTTTTATTTTGTAATTATTCAGAGCTTTGTATAGATGTTTCATTTAAAGAAAAAGTTGATTTAAGGTGAATCTCCTTCCCAGTACAGGTACTCTGAAAATAACCATATATTTTTCCTAATGTTAAACAAATTTCATGGTGAATTTAATTTGTGTCTTGTAATGTGAAAAAAATAAATAACAGGAGTATTTTTATACAAATATATATATATGACAAAATATTAGTACGGATGATGTTGATGATTGATATTTGGTTTTGCTAATCCTTTCAATGTATTTATAGCACAGTATACTTGACATTTCTGCTGTCACGAAATTGCAACTTAAGATGTATGTGCCATTTCTTTTGACCCTTTAAAGAATTGATGGTTGCTGTAAATGGGGCTACTTTTCAATCATTTTGCAAATCTTTTCAGTGTATTTTTATCATAGTGTACTCAACATTGATGTTATCGTGAAATTGCAACTTAAGATGTAAAAGCCATCTTTTTTTTACTCTTTAAATAGTAGATGGTTGCTGTAAATGGGACTACTTTTCAATCATTTTGAACAAAATCACTCTATATTTGACAGATTGATGTACATAAGTATCAACAAAAAGACTTATCCTTTAATAAAGAGGTATAATGGTAAAAGTACTCCTCTATAATTTGTTCTGCAGATCTTGTTATGGAACGAGAGGATTGCAAGGGAATTTGTGGAACTGATACAGTCTAGAAATGTGTGCCTCTATTAACTTGATGAGTCTCGATGACGTTTTTTAATCAGCTTTACAGAGACACAAAGGTTTTCTAGTGTTAGAATTGGCATCAGATGTTACCTAGTTAAGGAGCTTTACCAGAAGTTTTAAGAGGACAAGAGAGATCGAGCTAAAAATTAGAGAAAAAAACAAAATCCCCAATGTTTTGTATTCTGAACTGTAGGATGATAATTATTAAAAGATGATTGGGAAACCGGACCATGGCTTAAAACTATACCGTTTACGTCAATGTATTCGTTGGACGGAATCTTGCCAAGTTTTTTTAATTGTTTCGGTCTTTTTATATTAATTCAAAGTACCGTATTACCCAACTGTGTTGAAATTTAAGATATTGTAGCATATAAAACACTGCAAGAATTTGAAAAATGTCAGATCCAACTATCTTTAAGGAGGCCTGTTGAAAAGAAGAAAAAAGTTTCATGACTCAAGTAGGCAACCTTTTAGATTCAATGTAAGAGGATTGTGGAAAGATGTTTCTCAAAATAGAATTGATATGGTATCAAATTTGGGTCAATTAGAGGGACTCTAAATTTAGACACTTCTACAAACATACATGTAGTTTTTTATCACTTTTTTCCCCAACCATCAGTTTCATGGAGGTATTCACAGATAAGATTTGAAATTTGAAACTACCGGTGATCAGAAGACTCTACTTAAACTCAATCCTTAGTTTGAACTAAATTGTTAGTTGCTTTTTTCCTTGTTTTTTTTTTAAGGTTTGATTTAAGCACTGACATCGATAGACACTATTTGAAATTATGCACTTTGAAGCCAGACCTGGTAATTACTAATTATTATACTAAATTTAAAACTGATAATTATACTAATTCAGGAAAATACAAACATAGAGCCAGCAAACATGTCAATTTATTCTTATTCTTGGTATTAATTACTTGTTTTTTGTTGCATCTCAATAGAGAGAAAAAACTACTCTCAAAGTTGTATGTTTTGTTACTACCCTTACTTATTAAGAAATAAATTGCACTGGATCTGTAGCAATTTGACCTGTTAAAGTCTTGAATATCAAAGAGGGAAGTTTTCGCTGACATGGACATGTTCAAGCTAATTGTCTTGTTAAGACCCTCTCATTATGGAGAAATTACAGGAGGGTAAAAGTCATTAAAATGTTGTTATTGCCTTTCATGACAAACCTTGAAAGCAGAAGAAACTGGACATAAGACCTAGGTATAAGATTCGATCATATCATAGTTTATTGTGAAGAGAATACACTTATTGGATGTATCTATCTATGTGTATATATATATATATATATATATTTTTCAAAGAATTAATCAAAAAACAAATACTTACTATACAATAGTTGAAAAAATTCTCAAGTCAGAGCAGCCTCAAGGATAGGTTTTTCACACTTTAATTTTATGGTAATTTAAAATTTCTTTAATATTTGTCATCAACGCACACAAAATACTCATATATATTAATATTCCAAGCTGATAAAATTTCAAGAATGAATGATTTAAACGAATGGCAAGGGTTTTAGTTGTTTCATTGTTAGACTGTTTTTGATCATTTGTGATCATGCAAATTGATGATAGTTGCTTCAGTTGCAGAACTGTTTCTGGTGTAGACATTTGCAGTCTTTCCATTGTACAGGTAAGTATCCACATGTTTCAGGACCGAGTGTCTTTGATTGCAAAATTTTTTGAGACGTTCTCTAAACTGCTGCCTGAACACACAGTAAACAACAAAGTTGATGGAGGAGTTTGTTGAGACCACAATATTGCTGATATGAAAGTAATAGTAATATGCATTCCCACATGCATATCCATTAGGATCTAAATAATATAATAACTGATTGATACAAGCTGGGGTCTGACATACCACAAATAAAAGCATAATAACTATCATCACCAGGGTCAGATTCTGTTCTTCTTCCTCACCGACAATTGGAATTTGTCTTGCGATCAATCGCTGCCTTGCGGCCCAGAGTTCTCTGATCAGACAAACGTTTAATACGATAAGTATGACCAAGGGGCCTAGAAACACAAACAGACAATATAGAGCACTTTCATAAACGAGATTATAGATGTTATTCAGTTTTAAAGATGTAGGATCAATGCGTTTAAGTGTAGAGTTAATCACAGGATCCCAACTTTCTATGATTCTATATTCAAACCACCTGGGTAGATTGTAGATCAATGTAAAAAATATCACTAAAATGACTTGCATTCGCACTTTCTTCATGGTGCAAAGTAACGGGGCTTGAAACGGCTTACAAATTGCGATGTAGCGGTTTAAAGCAATCAACAATGTCATCCATATTGTCAACATTTGAGTGATATGTACCAGAGGCCAAAGAAGTATCTGGATATAAGCTTGGGGGTTTGATCGGGTGTCAAAATATAAGCAACTTGCTGAGTAAATTTGCACAAAGCCTGTTGTGAAAAGGAAACAATTGTCTGTCAGAGCCAAAGCTTGCAGCAAAAAGGTGGCAGCATAGTTCTGTTTTTCAAATTGCAGTACAATAATTGATAAGAAATTGCCCACAATTCCAAATAAGCACAGTGATCCAAAGATAGGTACATATAAAATGAATGTAAATGATGTGCAGTGTAAGTCTTCACTTTGTTGTGTTTCTCCTGCTTTAGAAGTGAGATTTGAAAGAAAAGGAGCCACAGAGGCACCTTCACTATACATGATGGTGGAATTGGTCATTAAACTCTCCATGAGGTTGTCAGTCCCTTTTGAATAAAAACTATGAGCTGGAAATCACACATAGCATGGCATAAAGAAAAGTCACAAAAAAGTCCTTTTCACACTTCAGTTAACTTTCTCAATTTCTGAAGATAATAAAATGTCCTAGTATCACTTGATCTTATAATTCATAGCATTATATATGTTCCCACGGCACATTGAAAGTTTTCAAACATTTTTTTCAGGACCACACTTTGCTCAAATCCTTTCCCTTTGGCGCCGTTACCGTTTTGTTGTTGTTATCTTTCCTCTAAGTAACTTTTGTGTGTGAGAAAGTCCACTCTTCACTGGTTTTATTTATGTAATTGTGTTGCCACAGTGGGTAGCGATCACACAGCCCAGCTCTCACTCATTAATTCAAGCATTCCTTAAAGTCCTGCATGCCAGTAGTAAGCATCATTTGTTAAGAATCAAGGTACACCATCAATACTGTGCCCTGGTGAGCAAAACTGGAACTGTTTACCTTTCAGTACTGTTTGTGATTG
>JAVSBT010312741.1:0-11782 GCA_033118115.1 Pharyngocirrus eroticus | reverse complement strand
ACCAATTCAATATATGTATACACAGTATGTGCTGTCATTTCCATGGTATACTAACATATCAAATTGTCATTCAATTATAAGTCTTCATAGATTAAAACAATTGGCATGAACTGTATTACATAAGACTATTATGGAAGATAACTTGAGCCAAATCTGCAACCGTAACAACTACTATACATAAATGATTCCGTAAGCTCCTGGCTGTGTGCTGTTAATCTTGATTAGTTCAATCTCTTTTATTTTTATGGTTTTAGTAGTGACCAAACCATAGCAATTGGCTACTTTGAATCCAAATGACAACAGGTAAAAACTTAGTGAGTTTTGTAGATGCTATAAAACAGTTCTCCTCCAGAGATAAGCAGTGCTAATTTGATGTTTGTGTTGAATATTTTGAGTTATTGATCAACTTATTACTTAAAGTGCTGAATGAGGAATGGAGCCAAAGCCATCTATCAGAAATACAACACCATGTTTACTTTGTAATAAATATGATTAAAAAATCATTTAAACCATTACACCATACAAACATTATAACATAAAATATTGTACGCCAGCATAAAAGTGGTTTACAAAATGATACCTCCAGTAAGCAAACATATCAGAAAGGAATATATATATATATGGATTATGGAAAGTGACTATATGCAGTGGCCAGAAACTACTAAAGTCTGCTAGGCGATCTAAAGATTTATCAAACAAATGGATTTGTGTAGGAGCAGAGTACTTATGTCTATATAGAAATGCAATAAATATTGGCTATGAGTTGCTTGGAGCATTCTTTTAGGTCCCCCCTATGTCAAATTTACTTTCCGAATTATTGCAAAACACTCCCAAATGCAAGGAAATGATTTTAACCAATCGAAGGATGTTTATTCCAAAAATGTTTCCTACACTCATGATGAAAATCATTTACAGGGAGCAACGTCGTATGATAATACCTTGAGGCCCACTCCTAGTATGCAATTTTTAGAACTTAATAATGCACTCCTTGGACAATTTGGCTTTTAACAAGTCCAAAAAGGAAGCAATTAAGCAACATAACAGGACTAAAATAAGTTGGCAACTATTGGAATTGAAAGTCCAATGCCTACGGACAAAAAAACACCTAACTCTGTTTTTCAGGTTTTGGGTAAACTAGAAATATAGATTTTAAAAAATTGTTATGGGAATTGTCACAAATAATGCTTTTTTGATGATCAGAATACTAACGCGAGACTTTGACAGATCGTAGATACAGGTTTCAATTACTGAAAAGTGAATTTTCCAAGAAACTGGTCCAACTGCACATACAAGAGTAAATCCCAAGGTATTGATAACTTTAAATATAAGTGCATTGAAATTGTATAATGGAACATTTCTCCAAAAACATATACAGAAAAAAATTAAGTAAAACTATTTAGAACTTTTCAATTTCATGACCAACTTATTCGTCTCCTGTACTATGAGACAACTAATAGCATTAGCTTTACAAAAAATAAATCACTTTTCCAATAAAAAAGGCATCACAAAATGAATCTTAAAGAGAGGACAAGTAAAAGAGGAAGGCTAAAAAGAGAATTGATGTTTAGAATCAATAAGCTTGTATCATGTATGTACTGTTATCTTCTGTAAGCTTGAATTTATTTACCAATAATCTTTCCTTACAGCTTTAAAGACCCTGTTTCTGGTAGGAGGTTTTGGTATACTACAGTTGCAAAGGATTAAAGCAAAAAGCGAAAGCAATTTGTCTGTTTGAAACTTCCTTTCTAAGTGGCTCTTTACCAATTAAACAGAAAATGGGATTGGAACTGAATGTAGACTTATTGGAAAGCAAGTTCTCCAATCTGAAACCCATATAAAGATAGTGTTGGAATGGTAAGGTATTTTAATAAAATTAAAATTCAGGATGAATAGGGTACTTTATAAGGTAATTAATTCAATATGACCTTGTTTTATTTTTCACAATCTTTCACCTGTGAGTCTGATGTAAAGGTACTGACTTATGCAAAATAGCTTGCCATTTATGTCATCCACCCTTTATTTCCATCTTGACACAATGACAGCAGTTTTCTGTTAGATTTCATTTATCCAAAGACCATCATGTCACAATCTTTGGCATCTTTTAAAAGGTCTTCAACACCTAAATGTCCTCAAACAGAGATAATGGAGTCAACTATTCAGAATATTGAAAACATAGTTTTTTTATACTGAAGCCTTCTGAAGGTATCTGAAAAAAATATTAAGTTTTTTTTCTCATGAAAGATTAGAGCAGTCTTATATATAGTGCCAACTGGAATTAATTTTCATATTTTTTATCGTCTATGGAAATATGATAAAACCGCATTTTAAAAATCTCTATGGGAATTTAACATGGGGGAATATGGTTTGAAAATGCCCATGTTTTTGACATTCTGAATACCCCTGTACTTCGATGGACATAAAACATAAATATCTCTGTCATAAAAATAAATTGTCTAAAACTACATGTAGAACAATATGTGAAGTAGGCCTACATAAAACAAGAGGCAGACAGACCTTGACCCCTTTAATCTGTATTCAGAGCTTTCATTGACATTTACAAAAGTATGGTGCTCAAAACCTGTTCTACATTCTCACAATCAAAGACAAATTACTTCAATCTTAATAAACCAAAAATAATGACAGCCATTTCAAGCTTAAAAATCCTTCACCATATTCCTAAGTACAGTACCCTAGCAAAGATTTCTAATTAGACCTATCATTTATACTGTTGTAATATCAATTTGAATGATTATTGTTTTCTTAAATCTGCAGGTGACATATTTTTCTCTTAAGTAATTCTTCAGTGTTTCAGGTGAGAACATTGCTTTTAGTGATTAGAATTTCCTGCAGGTAATGCTATTGTTTGTCTACTTTTTTATGCTATTGTTTGTCTACTTTTCTTAGAAATGCTATAGTGAACAAGAATGATTCCAAGATTAAAGATTATCAGTAACAATATACTTTTGTTTTTGAATCTTTTTTTGTGGTTAACATGATGCAAATTAAAATTTCTACATGGCACGTTTATTTTAGAAACTCAAATTTTAGCCGTTTTCTTAACAAAATTGTATTCTGTCTGATCTTGTTGAAAAAATAATCTAAATTTCACACTGATAAAAAAAGCATGAAGACTGTTCAATTTAAGTAGATTTATACAGGTGATTTCCAATCAATCCGTACAGTGCACCCTAATGTGTGACAAGTTAAAAATAAAGCATTCCATTTTAATGCCCTTGAAATCTACGGAACAATGAATGTCACATCCCCTATAACAAAGAACAAGAAGCGCATAAAGAAAGTCACTTAAATTCAAGAAAATCCCAAATGTCACACAAGTTGTCAATCTATATTGTCTCCCTTGTTAACATACTAGAGGACATGTTTTTCATCTAATACAATCTAGGCCAATCCTAGCTTAATAATGGAAGGAAATTGACAAAGTATGAATGCCCAAACTCTAAAGGGAGGCTTGCTGTTAGCTTATATTACATGATACCATATAAAATGCCAATTTGGGGAAAGAAATTACTATGAAAAATCTGTGATTATTGATGCTAAAAAAATCAGAGTAGAAGTGAAAACTGTGTGCAGTAAAAAAATACAAGGTAATTTCCTACCACAAGGAGGTGATTATGACAGATTTTGTCAATTGTTTATATCAAGAGTCTGGGCTCGATCTGAGAGCCAGTTTTGCCTGCTACGCGCTTAAACTGAGAAGTTCATTAAAGAACAGACACTCAGAGTAAATAGACTGTGAAAAATGCAATAATGATATTAAAGTAGTCTCCCTTTTTTTCTTCTCAAATCATACAAAATTGATGACAATAACCAGAATTGCGCAGTAAGCTTGCTTGGAGGGGAAAAAAACCCTCTCCAGAAAATAAAGAATCCTAATAATGGAACTAAGCAAATTGATCCATGATGGCTGCCACACAAAGATGAATACCGGGTGTTTTAAATTAGATCAGCACATGGCAGTGCCATTTTTTCTGCTAGCCATTATAGACATCAAACTGTTTTTTTGTTATTGTCAAGGTTGCAATAGTTTATTAGAAATGACAAGACAGTTTTTCATATCTTATACAATAACATACAAAAGAAATCTGCAACTTGTGAAGTTGACGAGGTTGTCCATTATGGCTTTCATTGTCGATAGTCTGAATTATTGGTTATACTTTTTACAAATGGGATGGGGGTGATATGCATAGAAAATCAGTGCTACCATAATTGACACAAAATTCACTTATATGTGACTATGGAATTTAGTTCTGATCCATGGGTAATGAAAGTACATCAACCTCTCTCTTAAAATGATATGGGATAGTCTTCATCGAGACCAATACGCTTGAATATTGCCATTTCTTTGTTAAATGAAACTAACCTTGCTATTCAATGTATTTTGCTTTCAACTTCAAGTGCCAATAATTTTCTTAAAATACAGCAAGAGAGTTTCATTTCTTCTTTTAGAAGTTGGCAGTTTCCATCAGGCAGGGTATAAGTGGGGGCTGATATAATGGACTATTAATCCAGATGGCTTGCACAATAGCCCCCCCACCCCCCCCAAAAAAAAATAAATAAAAAAAATAAGGGCCACAAACTATTCCCCCACTGCGAATAACTTTTATTTAATAACAAACATTAATCGAAAATCAAAAGAGATGAGAATTACATGAAGTCATGCTGAGACTGTGGGAGGAATCTTATTTTTGTCATGACAACAGAGAAAAACACTATAAATCCTAACAGTTTTCATTTACAATATAGTCATGATAAAAAGCAGAAACTACATGTACAAAGCCACAATCTTCCATCAGAATTTTTTCACACATCAAGAAATTCATCAATCTGAATCTGTAAACTCTTGGGTACAAACATACTAAGGGTATTAAAAGTCCTTTGCTGTAAATCTGCTTCATATCTAAAGCTTTCATCTTTGACTTCCAATCTTTAGCCGAGTTTCCAGTCACAGTTACCTTTGATTCTAAGACTATTCAAAGCATATCTTTAATAGCATTTTTCACTCTATCTATACATTTCCTTTTATGTGATGTTCTGATAAATAACACCTATTCTAAAAAAGGGGGACTACACAAAAAAACGAGAATTTATCTAATCCAAGCTGTGGAAACCTACTGACAAACAAGGACTTTTTTGGCCTTGACCTAGGTATTATTGATGCTTTCCTGAGGAGTTGCGTTTGATTTTCAGATTAGTCTTAATTATAAAAAAATGTCTATTGTTTGATTAGACCACTCCTATAGCCAGTTTAACTTGACAACTACTTTCTGCCATGGTCACTTCACGCCAAGGTATCATCTATAAACATTATCTTCTTTTCATCCATCATTCCTGCGTCATGAAGCTATCTATTTCAAGGAAATACTATAGCGACATTTCAATTATTCACACCAAATTAAAGAAACAATCTCCAATGCACAAACTTAAATGTATCTCTCCATTTGATTGGATTTTTCATGATATTCTCTACTAATGGTCTCCCAAAGTGGCCCAATTAACAGCCATTGACATGAATCAGAATGGAGATTTGAAAAATAAAACCATCAAACTTCTTCCATCAAAGAGATTTACTAAGTTTAATCGAATTATAGGATAGCATTAGAGAACCTCTTCTTAACACAATACAACAATGACATGAACATCTAAGATGCTTGAAATATAGACACCAGGTGGCAATGCAGTACAATCCTTGAATACTAGTATATCTATACGAAAAAAAATTCTTTTATACGAAAATCAACCACAAAAAAATATGCAGACCTTATGTGTTTAGATTTGGATGATGGTTACATAACAATTTACATATTGGTATGGTGTTGTGATTATCAAACTACTTTGTTCAACCCCTATCATTGATAGATCATATGCTCAAATTTTAATTTAATTCAAGCATTGATGGAGCAGTTGTTCAGATTTTAGTGATTTACCATTCTCATATACTCAGCATGGGCACACACAATTCATCCCCTTGATAGCTTTGTAATACAATAACGCAACATACACCAGCATAGAAAACATATTGTACATATACAGCTTAAATATAGTTTTGAGGGTAAAACTGACCAAGATTACTACAGATTCTTATCCTTATGAGATTCTTATCCTTCGAGTTTTTCCAAAAATTCCGTGACATGAGTACTGATTTATACAAAAATGTTATCTGGCTGAAAATCCCCAATAAAGTACTGTTCAATCATGTCTCTTTGGGAAAGTGTCATGGAATTTCGCAAGCTTTACCGTAGGGTTGTCCAGGGCTGAAGGACTCTCAGCAATAGACTATGTTTAAAGACTTTTTAAAGCATTAAAAAAAAACATCTTACCCATCATAACAAATAAAAATAAAACAGCTGTAGAGAGAGTGCCTTACATATTTCAACTATTCAATATTACTATGTGCACAAAAATAAAATCTCAACACTACAAATGGCTCTAAAACCTATACTATGTAACCATGCATTTACACTTACTTTAATGAATCCTTTATATTGCTTTCTGGTTCATCTGATTTCATCACATCTTTATAAATCCCTGTACCTAAAAATTACTGCCCCTGGAAAAAATACTTGATAACTCTGATAACCTAATGGGTAATTAGTCAAAACACCTACTTAGGCTATACCCTTTTTTACCTCCTACTGCTATTTCAAGCAGTCTGAAATTATAGCGTTCTAAAGGTATACTGTAATAATGGGTTCTCGGAAAAAATCCAGTCAAGAATGTATTTGGTTTGACAACTAAGTTTGCTTTAAGTAAAACATTATTCACTGGTAGTAGTAGTAGAAGGAGTCAATTCCATCAGAGAAAAGGTATCTATTCAGTAAAAACAAACACATTTCTTTATGTATTACATTTCAGGAAATAGAAATACAAGTAGGAGGTAAAAAATGACTATTCCACTAGAGGGCATCCCTATCAAAATTCCAGGTTTGTAGTAGATGCATGAATTCACATCTCCTTTTTACAGCGTTTCACACACACACATTCACACTTTGACATTCATACAAATATTCCCTAGATTCATGTGCAAACCACTTACCTCTGCTCCGTTAGAAATATCCGATAAAAGGGAATCATCATTTAAAAACCTATTCACCCAACCTTTCATCTCATCCACTTTGGTGGAGATCTTGTCAGAAAAATCTCCTGACTCTTGACGGACCACCACTGGAGGGAGTTTGGGTACATTGACTCCGTTTACACTGACATTGTCTACAGTGACATTGTCTACAGTAACTGTGTCCAGAAAAGAATCTCCCATCTTAAGCAGTATAACTAATATTACAGAAAATCCTTCAATCTCCTATGTCTGAGTAGTATAATTTTTCTTCACTCTTCTAGTGGATTCATCTTAGAAAAGTGATTATGGTTATTTACATTTAAGTAAAGACCAGCATCAATAATACACATTAGATAGTGGTCAAAATATTTGACTTGATCCCCTTTGTTTTTCTATACAACACTATAGATGGTACAGTCTATAAGACATATTGTTTCAGATTATGTAACTGTCTAATTGTCAGTTCACCCCTATGTTTCAATAGTCATTACTAATTTAGATAAATGTTGAAGTGAAGGAATGAAAATCTCTTAATTCATACCATATACACCAGGTGGGGTAGTTAGTCAATGTATCTGATAGTTCTGTATATGGTTACAGGTGTAATAACTTAAACTAATAATTCATCCTAAGCAAACAGATGACATGGGAAGCATTGATATATACTTCTAACTACTGTAATAGTATAATAGTAATATTAGTCATTGCACTTATTGATTTTGCTATGTTCCAGGTGCATGCAGCCCTCCTGGCCAAAGTATAATCATAGGAGAGGAAGAGAACAGGGAGGTTCACATTCGTGTCATTTTGTAACATGCAATTAGGATTTGGAATCTGTAAAATCGTGGAGCACCTCTGTAATGAGACTAAAACTCTACCGAGAAAAATTCTCAAGGAAAGAAACAACCTCCATTTATATACTCATAAAGATTACTAAGTGATAATAAAAATCATATTTCCATTCAATTCATCAGAAACTCTTCTTATTCAGATAACCACAGCCCCTAATAAAAAACTTGTGATTCCAAATCATAACGCCATATCAAAGAAAGAAATGCAGGCTATTAACACAACTGCCACTGCATAAATGCTTGTGGGAACAACCAGTCTTTGCACTGACTAAAGCCTAATCATGATATATGATGTCATAAAATGTGGCAATAAAAATTGAATTTGCAAGTGGTGGTGTTGTGTACTATCACATACATCAAAAAACCCATTGCAAACTTTAAATCGTGAATGAGCACTCTGAAAGACTACTGTTTTATCCCACCATACATTTCTTGCGTTATAGAATGTGTTCATAGGAAACCTTTGTTATCTTCAATGGAAAAGATTGGAAAGCCTTTGGGGAGTTTTAGATAAAACATCTCCTAAATTTAAAATGCTTCAGGTGTATTCTGTGAAGCCACTGCTGAAATGTTCATGTTTTTTCTTCGTATTTTTTTAAAAGTTTTATACAATAATCCATCAACTTAAAAAAAATCTACACAAAACCTCTAACATCATGTTCCTAACAACACTCCCGGGAAAGCTACGTCTTCTGCAGACAATAATTTCAATCCTCGTAGGATTTTTCCTGCATAATTGATTGCAAAATCTCATGCTGTATGCTTACAAAAACATTAATCGTACACTTGAAAAGAAAACTTTCTACATGACAAGGAAAAAATATATATAAATCATGGCATGGAAAAGCCAAATTAGGCTTCCCACTGCTTCTGAAGCATTGTTATGTTTGAATTTAAAGTAAAGCCCATTCTTTTGAATTTCAAGTTGATCTGATTTTTATCTCCCAATTCAGCTTCTCTGGCATACGCATAGAGGACCCTATTTGATCTCTTCTAAACATAAAAGTAATATCTTACACCACTGTAAATATTTCTGTATTCCCAAACCTAAATAACATTTGCATTTCAGTCTGATGTTTACTCTTGTGTTACTACATCCATCTTCTTTCAATTAAACTGTCAGCAGTTTTTTTGTTCTCAGGAAACTTAAATCAATGCCTGCCTTTTCATGGAAACACTTCTGATTAATGTCTCAATTATCTGCATCTTAATTATTGATGTAAAGTCTTATGTTAGATAATTATTAAATATAGACCAAGTACAATTGTTGATTTATGTAAATTCATCAATCTTCATAACTGACTGAGGAAGACTACAAAGTAGTTGAAAGCTTTCACAAAAGTAAGCAAAGTTTTCACCAGTCAAAACTAACTTTTACTTACTACAAATACATTATAACTTAAGAATTGTCTGTTGCTTCCAAATAATGACCAGGACAAAATAAAATATAATAATAAAATATTCATACAGCATGCAAAAAATAAATAAAAAATAAACTTTGATGCATAGATATCTAAAGGCAATCGCAGCTTCTATTGTGTATTGAATTCCAAGCTTCTGGAAGGGTTGCATTGTTTTGACAGGAAAGATGTAAGCATAATAAAAAAGAGCCTTTGATTTGTAAAACCTGTGAAATAAGATATGCTGTGACTTACATTGTTTGTAGCTGAGCTGCTGTCCCCTCCTGTAAAACCACTGTCTGCTTCTCCATTCTTTTCAGTGGGTAGATGATCTTTTAAAGGTTCTGCTAGACCATTGATGTCGCCTTCAGTCTAAAAACATGAAAAATATAATTGGTGAGACAACTGTGTTATGATGATCTATATTCATTCTTTTATTTGTTATTCATCCTTTATCTATATATGTTTATACTAGGTGATATAATCAGCTATGGAACTGTTATCTTATAGCTTAAAGTCCTGCACTGCATTTCATTTATGGTCAGATATTAAAAACCAAATGTCTAAATTTTCCAGGTCTTTTGCCAACACTACAACCCTTCTAAGAATATTCACACTGAACACATATGATTGTGTGAAAATAGAAGAATTGAAAAAAAAAAGAAACTCAACTGATTACACAATAAAAAAAATAGTATTTTGAAAATGACAAAGAATCAATAAACTTACTGGAAGAGTTTGTTCAAGGCTGTTTTTGGGAGATTCAAAAAACTGTTCAAATTCTGTTCCATTTCCTAATCCACTAGGACTGACTGCTGGACTGTCTGATCCTGAAATGTCAGGCTGACTAGTAGATTTGGAGTCTTCTCTATGTTTCTTGCTTAATTTTTCTCTGCTACGAGAACGAAAACGTCTTGTTTTGGTTTTAAAGCTGTGCCATTTTCTCCTTAATGAGCTCTCCTTGGCTGAAGAATCGTCACCATTTTCTCTGACATCTAAGGAACTTTTGGACCTCTTTTCTTCTGCGATTTCTCTAGAGCCTAAAAAACAGAGGGCAAACATACCTTTAGAAAAAATATTCGGTGGTCTTGCATTATTAGCCAGTTCGTTGTGCATACCTAGGCAGACGCTACTCCTTCTAGGACCTATTTTCGTTGTCATACACATATTGCCATAAGATGTTGTCTCTCAATTATTAAGTTACAGTGTCCCTAATACATTTCCATTTGATGTATAGATGGAGGGTTATCCTAAATACACAATGAAGCTTTTACTGCCGTCAATTAAATGAAATCCAATAGGATGAGCCGTACAGGTAAACGTATTTCTGCTGAAGACAGAAACTTTCATAAAGTATCATGCTTCGTCACAATAGAATCTTATCAGAGAAGGCATCTAGGAATTTAAGGTAAATCCTGGTGAGATTCTTATTAACTGCTCTGTCATACAGCTTTCAGTAATCCATGCAATCCCACAACCAATCTAAATCTTTGCTTATCCATATAGCAATCCGTCAGAATCAAACCATACCACAGTCAAGAATATCAAAGAATTTTTTAACAAAATTCCTTCTTTCTTCTCCCATAACCAGACAGAATTAACAAGAAATTGTCAGACAAAAAAAAAAGACAATATCATCTGCTTTAAACCTTTGAATGTCATGATGGGGATAACATTTCCAACATACAATGTGACTTTTATCCGATCTTAATAACAAATGATGAGAATGAGTGATTTTTTATCCAGCCATAAAAAAAACACATTGATATGAGAGTGTGACTTTTATGAAACAGCTGAATCAATGATGAAATTAGTGGCATTTTCTAGGTTGTCTCAAATTCAGGCTCTCAACTCAAAAGGAAAGGTGGCTTCATACGTCAGTGTATCCTTTTGTTGTTTTTATTTCAAGTGATATTTCAAAGGTTTCTCTCGTAAGGTACTCACTTACACAACTCTGCAATAATCAGATTTTAACTTGCTTAGTAAGTGTCCAAGACAAATATTCTAGTTAACACTATTTTCCTCAAACAAATCCATCCAAAATTGACATTACTCTGTCAACAACCGCATGATTATAATAACGCACTTCATGGCTATTTTAAACATTGACTCTTGTCAACATAAACGCCCTGAAATCCATCAAAGATTGATGTCACTCTACGTCCAATCATCTGATTTGAGCTCACTTAACGGCTGTTCAAAACAAATATTCAAGTCAACATCAAAGTCTTGAAATCCAATAGAGATTTCCAGCTCAGTCACCCTATTATTTCATTAACTCACACCACTACGAAACTCATTCCTCTAAGAATCAAATCATGAATTTGAATGCGGTAGAAAAGTCAGGTTGTCATACCGACATCTGTCATAAGTGGGTTTTCTTCTAAAAGCACCACTATTCCTGACCTTTTTTTTCTAGATGCCAAAGCTTTTCCCTCGTTTGCAGCCAATTACTA
>JAVSBT010312630.1:0-11783 GCA_033118115.1 Pharyngocirrus eroticus | reverse complement strand
TATTAGATCTGACTTCTGCAGATATACTACCCAGATATCAGTTGTCGTATATGAGATTCCTTTGTCTAACAAATGTAATTTATATGTATACGTAAAACAACACTTCTGTAACAAATTAAAGAAAACATGTATATATTCATGAAATTATTGGGGGGGCCATGGCCCCCCCTGATTTATTATTGGAGGGGCCACTGGCCCCCTGGTCCCCCCGCTTCCGCCGCCCCTGAAATGTATGCGTTTTAAATGGCAGTCCAACATGGTGTTTTTTGTTTTGTTCAAGAGATAATACCTAAGCACACCTACAACAACAATAAACATGTCACTGTCAGATAATGAGACTGATTGTTATATCTATTTCTTATATATGACTCATGCATATGGACTTTGTTCTGTGTATATCCTGGTTTGCGATAATACAGTAAAGAAAGTAAGAATCAATCCACTGAAGTTGCTCACAGGTAAGAAGAACTGTTTTACTGTCTGTTTCATAGATCTATTTCATATAATCATAATCAATTAAATATTTATCATAATTTTGTAAAAGTGTGGCTAAGAACACAATGTGTGTACATAATACTATTAATGTAAACATTACTATAAAGTTTCCCTTAACTTTAAACTATTGCCTATTTTCAACTGAGAGGAGGCTTTTTGTTATCCCATTTCACTTTTTATTAATAAGTTTGAACAGTGATGTATGATATCATTTTTATATTAGGGGTTACACTGGGGGTTAAAGTTTGCCATGCCAATACTAGTGTCAATACTAGTGTCAAGATATTCACTTTCACTTTTAACATTATTTAAATGTTCCTTTCTATGCATTATTAATGTTTGTTGATATCAGATGGACAATTCAGAATGTGTGTTTTACAGGTTTATTTCTACTAGGAACTACAGATACCGGAATTGAGAATAAGAATACTTAGGAAGCGACTCATGTCTTAGACAGTAATATAGTCTATATTATACTAATACCATTATATGTACTATTTCTACTGCAGCAACTTGACAGGACAGATGCCTGAAGACAATTTCCAAGGGAGATCCACATTATCCGTTTTGACAATTTTAAAGCAGTGGGTTTCCTAAGAAGAACTTAAGGTGACACTTTTGACTTTTTCAGTTTGGGCCATAATATTCGATTAAAAACCTTGCAATATGGCTTCAATTAATACAGGCTACGAAAAGGAGGATGATATTCATAGTAAGAAGATCAAACAATTGATTAATTCACTAGATTTGACAAAATCTCCACTTAGGTTTGACAGGGTTGAACATTCTGCCTTGGGTGCAAATTTTAATTCAGACTCTTTAGCAGATGTAGAGGAAAATAGCAGATACTTAGTTTGTCAGAATGAAACCTCAAAAGTTCCAGAAGATGGAAGACAAGACAGAGTAAATTTGGATGACTCTGAATGTGAGGATGGCTCTGGTGAAGAGCCTTTGTTTAAGCCTGAGAATTTACAAGATTTTGTTTGGGAGGTCAAATTTACAAAAGATGCTTTGAAAATATTACAATGCCATGACAAGAAAGTAAGCAGTGCATATAAAAAAAGGATTTTTAGCAAGATACATAAACTAGCCATGGGCGATTGGCATCCATACAAAACAATGGTTAAACCTTTGAATAGTGAAATGAAATTGTTTGAGACAAAAATAGACAAAGGCGCAAGAATTGTTTGGGAAATAGCTTGGAGCTTTACAATGGATTCTTGCAATTTTCAAAGTTCAGGTGGAGATGGGTGTTTGAGAAATCACAAGTATCACCAGGTTCTAAGAATTTGGGACATTGTTCTTCTACATGATGATCTACAAGGGTCTATTGAGAAAATTAAAGAATCCATCAGGAAGGGTAAAGATTCTGCAATTAAGGAAAATATATACGGTCAACCTCAAGCCAATGGAAGTGATAGAATTACAAGGCCTGAGCATTTTATTCCATGTAATCTTGGTCACACTCATGATTCCTCAGAATGTAAAGCAAAATGTGTTGAAGTATGTCCAGCAGCTGATGTTAGTTCTTCTGGATCTCTCATCAAGAAGTTTTACACTTCCACACTAGATGGGTTATGGTATATGCTTGAAAATCCTGACCTTGAAGTCACCTTTCCATTCGCAATCACTGAACTTGAACAAGAAATAATTCAGATCAAAACCTCAGAACCTGCACCCATCATTGTACATGGAAGAAGCGGAACAGGGAAAACAACATGCTGTCTATACAGGTGAGTGGTAAAGTGAGAAGGTAAAGAACAAGTACCGAAAGATTTTGAATGAAATCATCAAGTTGCAAAATCAAAACAGAGGCAACTTTCCAAGGAAGTATAGGGAATAGCGCTCGATACAACAACAAAATGATTTGCCTGTCTGATTACTATGATCATTATTCTTTTCTAATATGTAACATAGATTACTTGTCACCTTGTGTGAGACCTAAATAAAAGTGTAAATTGGGGTAAAAGGTGTAATATCACTCGATGTCACCTTTTGAATGCAAATCCCTCCATAATTTATGACATGAGGAACTTACATGTTTTGTTCAGTTAAAAAGTTAACCACATAGCGCCTATCATTTTCAGATTGTGGTGCCATTTTTCAAGATACATTAATACTGTTGGGGCAGAGAGTATACATGGTAAGATTTACTCCTAGATCCTATGTTTATTATATATATGTGCTACGCACTCCCCAGGGAGGATGGGAAAGCAAACATTAGATTTGTCCTGCCAGGAAATATGTAATTGGTCAAAATGCTCATTTCTAAGCGCGTATCAGTAAAAGGAAGAAAAATATATATCACATTATATTTTCAAAATTTCAATTTTATATTATTAGGCCATTTCAAATTGATGAGGGATGAGTAGGGTTGATAAATTATTTCAAAGACTTATTTGTTTATTTTAGATAGCCAAGAACATGACAAAGAAGAAACAGCCAGTGACTTGCCAGAAAATGGTAAAAAAAAGCCTACTGATTTCCGACAGATGTATATTACAAAAAATCCAAGACTTTGCTCAGAAGTTGAGAAATATTTCAATGGTTTATGTCTATCACAAACAGAAACACAAGAATACGCAAAGAACAAAGTGAAAACTTTGCCAAACTGGTATGTTGATTATCATGATAATTGTCAGTAAATATTAATAGTCAACATTTTAAGAATATGATAATATTAATACTTAATGATATAATTATGTCTTTCAGTCTTCAGGTTGTAACAGAAGGGTGTTTCCCATTGTTTGTAACCCTAAAAAGGTTTCTGTTGATGCTAGATTTATATCTGCCGCCACCATATTTCTTTGGTGAAAGAGAGAAGGATGGAACACTCAAAGAAAAGATTTTAGGCTGGGAAGAAAATGAAACTTCTTTGGTAAATTGTATTGTGGAAGAAGAAATTAGTGGTGATGAGGGACAAGATACTGATACAGCTAAAAAACAAAAGTCCACAGCTAAAAAACAAAAGTCCAGCCAACAAAAATCCAGGCCCGAAAACAGAAAAGAAGTTACTTATGATGTATTCTTACAAGACTTTTGGCCACAAATGGGAGGAAGAAAAAATTATCTTTATCCCCCGTTGCTTGTGTGGATAGAAATAACTTCTTTTATTCTTGGATCAAAGGAAGCACTAGTTTCTGATGAGGGATTTCTTAATAGATCAGATTACATAGAACTTGGGAAAAAAGAGGCACCTAATTTTGTAGGAGATAGAAATCAGATATACACCTTATTCCTAGAGTACCGAAAACTGAAAAAGAGGAGATATAATCCATAACCTTTATCACCGCTTTTTGAGACATCCAGAAACGAATTGGAAGTTACATGAAGTATATGTGGATGAAACACAAGACTTTACTCAGTCAGAGCTCTGGCTATTGATTTGCTGTTGTGAAAATCCAAATGACATTTTCCTTACTGGTGACACTGCACAGTGTATTATGAAGGGAATTTCATTCCGTTTTGAAGACCTCAGAAGGATGTTTTACATCGAAAAGGAACACCTTAAGAAGAAGACCAAGAACAAGGTGATTGTTCCAAAATTATTCCCCTTGAGCACCAACTACAGGTCCCACACAGGTATCCTTGACCTTGCTGCAAGTGTCATTGACCTTATGAAGGCCTTCTTTCCATCTTCATTTGACAACTTAGAAAGAGACCATGGATATTTTAGTGGTTCCAAACCAGTATTAATTCGGTCAACCTCTTTCGGTAACCTAGCCAAATTACTTAAGGGCACAAAAAGCGAGTCTGGAAACATAGAACTCGGAGCTAGGCAGGTTATTCTGGTGGACAATGAGGAAGCCAAAAACTCTTTGCCAAAGGAATTTCCTAAAGAATTGGCCCACACTGTATTTGAAGCTAAAGGACTAGAGTTCAATGATGTTCTTTTATACAACATCTTCAAAAACTCGAAGGTCAGTTTATGTTATGTTTCTGTATTTTAATTGGTCCTAACCCATACTGTTGTTAGCTGCCTAGTGTGGCATAAAAGTCACACTAAGTTTTAGCCAACTAAAACTTTCATCAAAATTTGTTGAGTAGTGTTATCTTTGAACTCCAAAATGGTCCTAGGCGGGTCTTCACTTGTTTAAGTTTTGCCATAATTGTCGAATCAATGAACACATTTGTAGTTCAGTAATTCATTAAGGATCATTATCTGCACACAAAAATTCTCCTTCGCCGAAGACCCCCAGTATGGCGCCTTCATTGGCAGCCTTTCATTCTTTCAGGCAGCGCCTCTGATGAGCATGACCTCGAAGAGGCGCTATAGAAATTTCAATATTATTATTATTATTATTATAACTATCTTTTCTGTTGCATGTTTACATCAAACAGGATAAAAAGATTTGGCGTGTAGTCACAGATCACCTAGATAACCTTATGGACTCCTACCAGGGTAACACTACAAATCAAGATTGCACCAAGAAGTTTCAACCCAATGAGTTAGGTAAGATTGAACTCTTTTGGTTTTGCAGAAATAATCTGCTGTGTCTATACTTTATACCAATTTACCCATGAGACGGTCGCACGTTCGGATGTCGCCCCTGTCATACATGCAGACCCTTGAATTTGTTGTTTCTATGTGCATATTTCTTATCAAAAAATAATCTAGAACCAGTAAGACCTAGACCAGTGAGGTTTGATCCCAAAAAACACAAAGTCCTGAACTCTGAACTGAAGTACCTCTACACAGCAGTGACAAGGGCAAGGTTCAATTTGTGGATCTTTGATGAAGATGAGACTGCAAGAAAACCAATGTTTGAATATTTGAGAGTTTTAAATCTAGTCAGGACTACAACAGAAACAAATATTGAAGGAGAAAAAGGTACTCAGGGTTTTCTTATTAATCAATTATTTTCTTGCATCATACATTACAAGTGTTTTCTTTAGGGCCTAATGTTTATTTGTTTTTGGCAGCTATTAAACATCGTTTAATTATCAAACATTAAAAATGGAACTGGGTGGTCAGCTTTCGCTCTGTGCTTCGCTATGCTGTCTGTACAAATATTTAGCTATCCTTCTTGAAATTAAATTGTCTGCTGGTAGTGAAAACCAAGGGTTACTTGTAACTATAGGTTGGATGCATTTTCAGCAATATACTATGTTAGTAACATATCCCTCAAACACAGGTGGGATGCTGTTGGTTGTATTCACATCATATATAATTAACTAGTCAAAAGTTCAAAATTGTTTCACTATATTACACTAGTTAGATGAATCTTCATAAATCAATATATAATATCCTTTGTTGAAATGAAAAGCTATTTTCCAAACATTTTTAAAAGCCATATTAGTTGTCTAATAGTAATACATTGTTTATTTTCGTACTTTTCAAATTGTCTCACTTTGTTATTCTTATTCTTGTTTACTGTTTATGTTTATTCTACTGAAACTAGATGCAAGTTCCTTTGTGAAGGAGTCCTCACCTTTAGAATGGGAAGAACAGGGAAATGTTTATTTCCAAGAAAAGATGTATTCCTCAGCAGCACACTGCTATGGAAAAGCTGGTCATACTACAAAACAAAAGGTTTCCTTGGCATTGGGTCAAATAAAAGGGTAAAAGAACTTTATTTGCAGAATCATACATTTTGGTAAATAAAAAATTAGATTATACAAGGTTTCAAGACATTACAAACTAGGAAAACCTACAAAAAAGTAAAAGTTTCCATATTATAGAGATATAAGGAAAGATTATTACCACAACTGGAAAATAATTGGAAACATGAAAAATTATCATTTAAAAAAATCATTTCAGGGATTATTTGAAAATTATGTTTGTAATATTTTCACTCCATATATAAATGTTAATCTTTTTTCACAGGCTGTCACCAGGAATGCAGGAATATTTAAATTTGGCAGAGGACCTGTTGGAAGGAAATATGATTCCAGAAGCTTTGGCTTGTCTTAGAAATGCTAGACACCCATTATTGGTTGGAAGATTACTTGAAAAACTGGGAAAGGCAAGTCATGTAGCTTCTTTTTATATGGTCACAGCTTTATCATTCTTATATTTCTCGACTTTGTATGGACACTTTTTCCATAAATGAGGTGTTTCACAATATTTGCCTTTTTCTTGGTTTAAGTTTTTACTATCTTTTCCTCTCTTATTACGCACATCTGAATAAGCAACTTTTGAAATTCCAAGGTGTCTTAGGTAACCTAGCCCTCACATATCATTCATCAGATGATTTTATATTTGTTTCATTGTGACAGAAAAAAAAGAGGTTTTTACATACATATATTATAATATATCTTGGCATGCTGTTTATTGTGTGTAAAGAGTTTGTAAAATGTTACTCAGGGCACAAAAGACTTTGCATTATCTTTCATTTTCTTCTGAGTGATATAATTTTTTGGAAAATTGCTGATAGTACGGCATTATACAGAAGGGTGTAATTTCACAATCAATTATCTCATCTTTCTTTTTTAAATATCATCATAATGTAATAATACTTATTTGGTAGTTGCCGTATTATATATTTGGCAGACAGAAGAAGCTTTGAGGATCTATACCCAGCACAACTTGATGAAAGAAGTTCTGAGAATAAATGTGCAGCAGGAAGGAGAAAACAAGACCCTTGAGATAATGCTGAGATTGGATATGTATGATGAAGCAGCAGACAAATATGAGATTCTATCAAGAAAAGTAAGAGTTGAGTTGGTTGAAATTATGTATTAAAACAAATTACCACGTTTTGTTTTATCTTTAAATTAATTCTATTGTTTACCATTCTTTTTCCATGTGTCTTCAAAATATTTATTAGTAATGTAGACCACACAGTTGTCTTGAATAAACATATCCAAAAAGACAAATGGATTAAAAAATATTTTTTTAGTACAAATGCTTTTGTCTTTTCGAAACTGTTTCAAAAGAACACGATCATAATAGACATGATTGGGGGCAAAAAATTGTGTTTCAAATACACACATGTTACAGTTCAATGATTTTAATCCCATGTTTAAGCTGATGAATTTTGCGATTCTCAGGAATGAGCTTGTGGTTAAAGACACAGTGGCTGCAATTTAGGCTACATGATTATGATTAGGGCCATACATATTGCAAAAGCAAGGCAACTAACTTCTGAAGTTAATAAATACATGATATGTCGGCTTACGTTTAAATTTTATAAACTGTCAACCACAGATCATGAGCGTTTTAAGTTTTAAATACAGAGCCTACCATCTTGCTTTATCTAAATTTAACAACCCTAGATGATAACATAAATACAAATGTATAGAAACTAGTGCCACTATCCGTCACATTTTCATTCTCCCTCTTATCCAATTCAAAAATACAAATAATCGGATTATAGTAAAGTGCTTCAAGACTTTTGTTACTTTTACTCAATTTGCAGCTATATGTCTGTTCCAACATATTTTCTCTATATAGCAAGTAAATATCGTGTCTATTTGGAACATGTCTATTTGAAACACTGTCAAAGTTACAGATATACTTTGTCTCGAATAACTAGTCTTTTCGGATATAGTGTGCAGTCTACATGTTTTATGTTTTATCCTGTAAAAGCTCATACTTTTATCTAATCATACATCTGTTCTGATGAAGAACACTTTTTGATAACTGTTGAACAGTCAGTGATGTTAATACAAGTTGTTAATCCTTATTTCTTTTGTAGACCAATAACAACTTTTTACGTACTGAGAATGCTTTTCCCGCGATATGCCGTGCTGGAGCAGCGTATTACCATACACTTAAAGACACTGAAAGCATGAAGTACGTTCTTGAAAGACACCCAAAAAGCAGTGCTGCAGCTGAAATACTGGTTCAACTGGAGTCCAAATGTTTAGCATATGCATTTTTGCATGGTGGGTTTGTATATTTGCCTAATACAGATCAGTAATTTCCCTAAGGCCACTCCAAATTGATTAGTTAGTCGTTTGATTTTTTAGTATAAAACAATTGGGTCTGTCGGTAGATTTCTTTTGATTTTTTTATGACAATGTAAATTAGACATAATTCGGTCTTGTATGTAGTAAGGACGAAATGGATTGAGGTGCACATTATTTCAAGGAATTATGCAAGAATGGGAAGCCTAGAGGAAGGTGGATAGATGATCTGCTGAGATTATCAGGGTAATTATGGTGTTGTTTTAAGTAAGTTATGCATCCTTTATTTTTATAGATGGATTGTCTATAGTTGATCCAGTCAAGAGTTTGGAATCACAAGTTAGTCAGTTGTTAAAATCAAAGGACTGGCTTTGGTACACATATAAAGAAACATTTATTGAAGTGCTACAAGTCCTCATAGTCACAGCTCTCTGTCAAAAGATGCGACATTCAAAAGATAACGTTTTTCTTCCAAGTGGCTATGTTGAAAATATCCATTTTTGGGAATATGTGTACAAGTTGGAAAATAAACATCCCAGTATATTCCATTCTATACATAATCATGAAATGAGTAAACAGGGCGCTGAAGATCTACACAAAAGTATGCTCATGTTGATTGAATTCATGGTGGGAAAAGGAAATGGTGAATTCTGTGCCATTAGCTGTGCTTTTATGGGTTGTCATGAAGTAGACTATGATATTTATGAAAAGCTTTTGGGCTTGTCATTAGTTTGGATCATTAATCTTCTACAAGAAGGAACCATCGATATCTTGAATCATTTTACCCGAAGGTTATTACATGCATTGGAACACTTTCCAACAGCATATTACAAGAAATCATTTCCCCCGCAGATAAAGCAACTATTCTTTGGAATAACCGACATGAACACAAAGTTAAAGTTGTATGAAAAACTAGTCAAATTTCTAAGTGCAAAAAAAGAAAAACTCCTTTTATGCGAGTGGAATCAAGGGAATGAGTTGAAGACTAGTGAATATCTGCCTCCTGCAGTCAGAAAAAAACTTCAAAATGAACATGTCTTTGGATGTCAGTGCAAGAACGATGCAAAAATGTCAACAGAAGAGCATTCGAAATATTGGGTAAGTGAATCATTGAAAAAATATGGCACTTCTCTACTTTAACTCAAATAAGACAGGGCAAGATTTATCAATTATCACATTATTAGTAGCCTAGATCAAGAGGAAAAGGATATCTCCTAATGGGCTCACAGAGTAATATTTAGTGAAAATATCTAATATTTTATAGTAAAAATTGTATAGAATAATTTAATTAATAAAACTTATTGGATGTGGATGTGTTATCATTAAGCAGGATTTCCCTAAAGTGGTATCATCAGGCCAGATTGGTATTACAGACAAGGAGGGTCCATGTCATGTGAAACCATGTCTAGTTAAAAGTGCATGTGCCTAAAGCTTTCTCAAATGTAAGAAATGTGTTTTCGGAGATATATAAAACATCACTTTTCCTTTATTTATATCATTTTCAGCATGAATCCCATGGACATCTAGAAAGGGAAGGTAAAAAAGAAGTAAAGAACAAAGTGAAAAAGAGGGGCAAGAAGACAAGGAGGGGAACAAGTGTAAACTCTACTACAAGTGATCAACCTGTAGGTGAAGTGAATGCTGTAGACAACCCACAGACCCATAAAAAGAAAGCTGTGGTCCATTTTACAGGGAATGGCATAGATAAAAGACTCGAGTCCCCAGAGCTGGACTGGTTTTTGAGCCCAGGGAGAAAACCAAGGGAGAAAGAGACGGTTTCAGACCAAGGGGTTCAGCTCAAAGGGAAAGAAAGGGTTATAGATGGAGAAGTCAAGCCTTCATGGGAAAAGAGTGTTGAACTCAAAGGGAAGGATAAACTGCTAGATCCAGAGGTCCAGCCTGTGACTACAGTTCCAGCTCTAAAACTAAAGCAAATTACATCCCCACAAGTAATCAGCTCAAATGAAACTGGTTTCTCGAAGAGTCCTAGCAACAGTATACCTGAGGGTACTATCGCTGGCAGGTCTCATATAAGTAGTAAGGAAGAACCAAAAAATCAAAGAATACAGACTGAAGGTCAGATGTTTAATCATAAACATTTAGAAGAGGAAAGACAGTCTGAATTGCATTATCCCAATGGGGCTTGTGGTGCTTATTTGTTTATTGCGGTGGTGGTGGTGGTGGTGCTACTGATGGTTGTGACTCTGATTTATTGTTTTGCATGAAAGGTTCCACAGGAATCACTATAAATGCAATACAATACAGACCAATGGATTCTGATTATGTATTTGTCATCTCAGTGAAATTAATTGCTAGCTCCTTATTTTCTTTACTTCTGACGCAGTGGTTAATATTGAAAAAAAAGGGCAAAAAGTGTGCATCGACATGTCAATTTGCTATCTATTTGTATAATATTATACTAGTCAAGCTTCATCTTATCTAAGTCAATTCAGCTGTTCACCAAAGTGAATATTTGTGTGAAGATGTGTTTAGTGCGTTTTTAGATGTTTTTAGTTGTCACAAGTCAGAATATGACCTGTTTTACTATTGATATTTGTTTTTAAAGGTACCAGTAGATGGCAGTGTATGTTTCTTTTTAATTATTATTTATATTTGATAATCATTGCCAAAGCTTGCATTCTCAGTGTATTGATAATCCAGAAAGCAGATGATGGTTTAACCATGAGCATGTTTCTTGTAAAAAGTCACTTGTTTTTTGAAAGAATTTGAAGTAGGTTATTTTAAGGGTGGCAGTTTTAAGGTGACTAATTCAATGTTTTATTTGTTTTTTATATGTTTAAAATTGTCTTCCAAATCCTCACAATATACAAGCAGCATTGTGTAAAAGGTTTGAAAATACACTGCTGTTTCATGTAATATATTTCTCTGATTTTTAATAAGGATTGTTGATATTAAATGAAAAAGGAATAACAAATCTTTTCATATCTGAAATAGTCTTCATCTATTTGTGCAGTTTTGAAAATATTGAGCCGCACATTCTGCATACCCAAGTAATGAAAGCTATCATACATTGACAGAATATTATTATTATTAACTATGCCATTTGGATGGATAGATAAATCAAACACTTTAAGAAATCGCAGTGTAACTTTGTTATATAGTATGGGAGACAAAAGGCATTGGCTTGTGAACTTTTGTCATGCTGTAAACATTTTTAGTGATAATATAAGTAACTGTTTACAAATTAATTTCAAGAAACACATAATGATAATGCTGTTCTAAAACTGATTTTATTGAAGAAAAAAACCCACATTTTGTTGGAAAACCTTCCTACAACTCACATTTTATGATTAGTAACACTACGCAACAAAATTTGACCTTTTTTTTAGTTCACTGGATTTTTTTGATTGTTTATGATCAGGTGCATTACACTGATCACAAAACTGTCTTTAGTTTTTCTGAACTGATGTTTTTAA
>JAVSBT010312408.1:0-11784 GCA_033118115.1 Pharyngocirrus eroticus | reverse complement strand
TAGGTTTTTACAACAAACAGATTCAAAAACTAGAATAGCCAGGCTTTTTAATGACACCTTCAAATTCCATCCACCTTCCGGGGGGATTAAACTCCTTAACTAGAGCACTTTTTCTGGTTTGGCCGCTCTACTATTAATCATTGCAGGTTTTAGACACAGTGACAAGGTCAAGGTTTATAGATGACCTACTTTCACTTGCAGAGTATGTAGAATAACTAATCATTCACAACTTGATATGTTAATTGATATAATAATGAATCAATATCTGAATTTTAATAGATTAGTGCCTATTCCAGGTCTGGCTCTTCAGCTGATGTATAGGAAAGCTTCTAAATAAAGCGCTACACTCTTTGTATATCAGATGTATTGTTTTTAAGATTATCAGTTTATTTTACATAAGTGACATGGCGCCATGCTTTTTGTCTCTTCCAAATGACAGCTTGAAAATGAGAGCTAAAAAACATTTCACTTAATAAAGCGGTGTATACATTTGTGATTTTCAAATTCATTTTAGAGCTGAAAGAATCCCTCTGATATCTGCCTTAGAAGTCACCAAATATCTTGTCAATGAGACGTCTTTTTTACCATGGGCTGTAGTCACTTCTCATACAACAGATGCATTCCCTGTCCTCCAACATACAAGTGTTTTTAGTTATATTGAGGTAATCATTGCTTCAGTTTTGTGGTACTTCTCTTGATAACTTGAAACAACATAAGAATTGATTTGTTTCATTACTTGGAATACAGATAATAATCAGGCCATTCCAAATTGATTAGTTGGTCAATGGATTTTTTAGCATGAAAAATTGACTCGCTTTCTTTTGTTTTTTTATTTTATTTCAACGTAAATTAAACTACACATGGCCTTTCACATTGAAACGACAGAAAGAAGCAAAATGTTCTTATTTGCATAGTAACCTCTTGGGCTGTTTTCACTCATCTCACAACAAAGTGTTCTGACTTTACATAATAATCTCTTTGTAGTTATATTTCTCTATTTCTACTCAAATATTTATGTTAAAAGCCTGTAAACGTTTTAATTGATTTTGTAGCCTAAATTTTACAAAGAAAGGCAAACTAAAAACCAACAACTATCAAGTGAAAAAATGACCTGTCGACATCCATTGACTTACTTATCAAATTGGAATAGAGGGTATACAAGTAGATGTACATCTATATCACATAAGAGAAAAATACATTATTAATACGCAAGTTACAAGTAGCTAAGTTCATGAATATGTAAATACAAAGTGAGTTCGAGAATAGAAGACACCCTTGATGAAATATTTATCCAAAAGGGAGACTTGTAAGTACATGTAAGTATTTCCCAATTTTTGTCTATCTTGCTACTTTCTTGTTTTAGCTTTATGGGAAAAAATTACTGGAAAATGTTTATGAATTTGTTACATGGGAGGAGCAGCAAGATGAACATTTCCAACAAAGGTGAATTATCTTGATTTTTAGCTAAATATTTTTCTGATGTGTTAAAACATGATTATTCCTTTTCTGTAACTCACACCAGAGTTCTAGAGCATTGTTGTCTAAAATCACCAAATGACATCCCAGTTTCATCCCTTCAACAGCCACAACTATTTTTTGGAAAAAAATACATTTAAAAAATGCCCTATAGATAATGTTTTTTGTTAATATGCATTTTGAAAGTTGTAGGAGTTGATTCAACCCCTATAAACAAATGTTAGAAGTATATCCACATGGGGGGAGTTGGGGGGGGGGGGGGGTTTATATAAATGTAGTTATGAAAGCCTTAAAAGCACAACATGTATAAGTATATGTACTTTCATACTACAGGTCTAAAGTATGTTATAAAAGCAATAGAAGAGATGAGATAAAACAATAATAAAAATGGTTTATTTTTCATATAAAACAGAGGGCTTAGGAGTTTTGTAGTCAGGGATGCATGCAGATTCCATATAAGGAACTGTACGGAAGAAGCCAAGAAACGATATCATCTTTGGGTAAATGATCACACGAATTATAGGTAAGTTGGTATCATGTGCTTGTTGTAAATTGTTTCTTATAGTCATCAAAAAGCATAATCTGTCATCTCAAATATGGCTTGGGTATTTGCAAGCTTACCTTTACACTGTAGACTAGTATTGTTTGGTTGAAATAAGTGTTAAAAGATAAAAACCTTTGAATATTTGTTTATTGTGATAGAATTCCCCAACCATTGAGACCTACAGTATTTTGTACAGCCATAAAAGAGGGAACTGTAGAAGACTGGGAAAATGGCTACAATTTGATTAAGTCAGTTCAATCTACTGTCTATCATAATCCATTGCTAAATGGCTTAGCTTGCTCTAAAAATATTGGAATTTTATCAAGGTAAGAGACCTCCTTGTCTTTGATATTTTAGACAAGATTTTCCATTTCATTCTACAGTAAAATTTGGCAGACATTTTTTCTTGAGATCTTCTTGTTCATTATTCTGTCTTTGCAACTATAATACTTGATTGGCCAGTATCAATTTCAAGTATTGACACTTTAAAATAGCAACTGAAAGTCCTCATTATGTACATGTATATAAATTGTTATGATTGTACATGATATGTATTTGGAAATAAAGTTTGAAATTTTATTTATTCATTTCATATTTTCTGAACCCAAAACTAAATCTTAACCACAGATATCCTCTCCACCAAAGTTACATTATAATATGCCATGCCTATTTCAGATATTTGGACCTGTCTCTTGATAATACAAGTGTGGTTTACTATAATGCAGATCTTGTTCTATATCAAATCGGAAGGTCACCTTATGGCAGGCATCTTGTTTGGAACTACATTCAAGGACAATGGAATAACAAAAGAATAGAGTAAGATATAACTGCATATGTACAGTTGTACACCTACAATAACTATTTTACATGCTAGAATCAATGGGGTTGTGGCACTTTTTTTTCATCCCATTACATGGAGGAATTGTTGTTGACACCCAGATCGAAAAAAAGGGTGAACCCTGCTAAGTAGCTTAGTAAGTGGATTCCCTAAATTGCATAGTAAGTAGATGATCTACATAGTTTTCTATCCAGATCGTAATCCTGTGAGAAAGAGAGGTTAGCCTAATTTCAATCTATTAATTTTTGGCGCTTTTTTTTTGTATGCTTACATGTTGCTGTGAATATAATCTTCTAGCATGTAACTTTTCACTTTCTTTTCAGTGAAAAAATCTTTCAGGGAGTGACAGAAACCTTTTCCACACAGTTCGAATTGCAACAGGTAATGTTTGCTAATGTAGACCTGGTGCAAAACTATGTTTTCAAGAGGATGCATGCTAAAACATCTCATAATAAGTTTGACCATGTTTTGCAATTGGTATATATTATCATATGCCAGCTTGATAGGCTTCTGATATATTTGATTCTTACAAAAATATACATCCTTTACACCTTTAAGATATGACATCTTGATGCAAATCAAGTGTATTTTTTACCTTGTCAGTACTCCTTGTGGCTAAAAGTCACTTAACCCAGTTGCCAATCTAGACTGTAAGTGATGTAGTACATCAAGCTATACTAGCCAAATCGAAAAAGAGGTATGAAAGTGCCAAAGATTTGATGAATCTTATGAAACAGCAATGTTCCAAGAGTTTAGTGTCCACAAACATACCCAATATTTTTCTTAGTTCCTTTTGATTTTTGTCCGTAAAAAAATCATTGCTTTGACATTATCTCAGACTAAAGCTTACTCAATGTTAATTTTTATTTCCACAGGTAAAAGACTTGGCTGCCCTTGCTTCTGACTTCAATAAGCCTATGGTTGAGAAAGCTATCACTACAATAGAAAACAATATTGATTGGATGTCCAAAAATAATGATCTGCTTACCAAATGGCTAAGAGATGGAATAAACACTTAAAAAGCCAAAAGTGTTTTTTTTCTACTCAGTGAAATCTCACACAGTTAAAATATTAACCGCCAGCCCTCTGGTGGGAGTTATGAACTGTTACATTAGGCCATTCCAAATTGATTAGCTGGTCGATAGATGCATCTGGGCAATTTTTTCGCATTTTAATAATTTTTCATATATTTCAAAATGTTGCTTTTACATCAAAATTATTCACAAAATAATCAAACAAAAATAGTGTAGGCTTATATTAAACATACATTTTTGGTTAGAAAAAGGGAAATATAGACAGGTAACACAGTGTTAACTGCCTTAAGAGACAGCCCCTTCAGCCAAGAAAATGGTCACATAAGGCAGGTGGTCTCTCATGACAGGTTAACTACTATAGACTAGTATACAATCGGGCATTGATTATGTGGTCACATAAGACAGGTAACACTGTATATTATAAATTACAACATATTCTTGCATACTTCATGCTGCTGCAAATGGAACATTTCAAGCACTCCTTTCCGTGGTATCAACATAAAAAAGTGAAGTTTAATAAAGTACATTGAGATTTTAAAAATCTGCTTAATAATTCACCAACCAACTAATATATTTGGAATGGCCTTACACAGAAAAGGCAAATTTAGAATTTTTTAATCTAGAAAAAGAAAATACCAATTGTTTATGAACTTATATAGTTTACAATGTCAGTGTTTCATACAATATTTTTTTTAATAAAAGGTCTTGCACAGTTCACATAATAGACTGTGGCTATCAATGAAAATAATAAGGAATTTTAAAATGGTTATTCTACGTCAAGTCGAATTTTTTGTACCAACATGAAAGTTCACGAATTTGTTATCAATATTTTAATCTAGACTTTTGAAGAAAGAAAAAAAGCACAAATATTTCTTGTATGATTTTCTATATTGTATGTATTTTTTATTATATTATAAAACGTATTTATCCTTTTCCTTTCTTCACAGTCACATGCTTGACATTAAAGAGTAGTCAATTATCAAAAAAAGGTCTCCTTCTATGAATGTATTTGCAACTAAAATTAAATTATTTTTTACAATCATAGGGACTGGAATCCACCAATAGACTTTACATGCAAGGCAACATGTGGGCACACTAAAACACATTTATTTGAGAAATTTAAAACAAATTAATTTGAGTAGCACATTTTGATCACAGTGTGTAAATATATTATCGTTAATAGGAAGTATTTGTGCAAAACAAATGAAAAAGAGTAAAAACACACCAATGTGACGTCAAATTTGGGATAATTCCTCTTGAACTGTTCACAGTACACTGTACATATCTTGTATACTTTGTTTGGTTTTCATGAATTTACAATTTCCAAACTGGATTTATTGCCAATAGAAAACACCCTAAAAATCGAAACCACAAAACATACGTCACATGTATGCGAGTATAAACATTTTTTGAGAAAAAGATTTTTATTTTGTGAGATTCTGATTCCATAACCTATGTTCCCATATTTGTTATTATATTTCATTTTTACTCAGATCTATACTAATAGATCATAAAACCAACAAAATTACAAATATTCAGATCTATAATTCCATATTTATCAAAATTAAAAGACAAAAGAATATCATTCCTCTACACTTAAAAAATAAAATAATTGAATATGCAATAAGGAGTAAACAAGTCAGATCTATACAACCACCAATTCAAGACATATTAACTTAATTCTCATAAATATCAGATCTAGATTTAAGAATGTAAAATTGGATAAATCATAGTTTCAGATCTATAGGGCCTACAACCAACACTGTTAAAGAGACAAACTTTACATATAGTTCTCAACGGTTAAATCATGAGTCCTGTACATTGGTTGCTTTCACCAGTCTGGCGGATCTGGCCTGGAGATATTTTCAATTTGATAAATGTCTATTTCTGCTTGTATCAACGAGACCCTGTGTTAGGTTCTTCAAACAATTAAAAAAATCCTGACACACAGCTGATATATGCACCAATTTCATCTGACAGTGCATCAGAAAAATCCCTTTTTCAAAATTGTCTCAAACTGCAGAGTGATGATTTGAGTATTCTAAAATCTACATTTTTGTCACAGTGTAACAATATAATATACAGCTGGTCCCTGCACCAACATCTTCATTTGTCTCGAATTACAGCACTGTGAAAAGCCTGTTCTTTGTCAAAAATCGAAAGAAAGTCCATAGCTTTCCGTTTTAAAAATTTAGTATTTTTGTCACAGCCATTCCATTTAATACATCTATATCCTCACAATGTTATAAAAAATAGTTACAATATGATATATCCCATTCCTTCTCACTTTGACTTGATATACAATTTTAAAATTGGTATGTGAATGCATGAACATTGTTCACATATATCTACATAATTAATTACATTTTATAAAAACTCATTGTTCCTATCTGATCAGCACATATACATGTAGTGTCTTCTACAATAACATGTCACATACTAGCCATAGGCTGGGAAGCAGCTAGCATTGGGGTCATATCACCGCCAGGAGTTCTTGGTCCTAATGCAGGAGGGGGAGGCGCTTGTGTGTAGCTTTGCCCCTCTCTCTCTTTTGCTCCTTCACAACCACTGGCAACTACTGCTTTTACATAAGGAGCTAATAAATAAGCTTGTCGGAAAAAATCTTCCTTTCCATTATGCTTTTTTCTTCTATAGCCAATGGGTTTCCAGTTGATGTAATCAAAACCTGGGGCTTTTAATGTCTGAGGTGGCCTATCATACATATCCCCGTAACTGGCCCCATGGGTGTATGGGCCTGAATAACCACCTTGATAACTTACAGCTTGCATTGGATAGCCCTGCTGTGGTTGATATGTTGGCTGGGGTTGCTGTTGATACGGTTGGCGATATGGTTGTTGTTGTGGTGGTGGTTGTGCAGATGGATCATACTGTGGTGTTGTATCATATTGCACACTGCCACTTTGCGACTTCGTTGTAACAACGGTTGTGTATGTCGTGCCATCCTTTTCCACTGTACGTGATTGTTTTTCAACTGTCACAGATGGTCCCTGCCCTTCTATAAATTGTGTTCTTGGAATGCCAACATCAACTTCGGTATAATTTATCTCGCCACTTTCATTTGCTTTTCCTTGTGGACCGCCGATTCCTTCTTCAGTTGCATCAACCTCGTCACCATCTGAGTCAACTCTAGGAGCTTCTTTCACCACCTTCTCTTTCTTATTTTTCTTGAATAGTGGCATTGTGAATTTAAAAACAGACTGACGGCGTAAGGGCGAAAATATGTCGTTTTACTCTTCCTCTATGCTCTACCTGTAAATGACCCACTTTGATGCTTGTCATACCTTTTGCGCAGTCGTTGATTGGTCAGGTAAAATTTCCATTTTCAAAACATTTTCTACCACAAGATGGCGCGCCAATAATAATATGGCGGTAAAGCTTATCATTCTGCTGGTCATTCTAATATCATTTTTCTATTGCAAGAGATCAAGACTTCATGGAGATAATCGAAACTTTAAATCAACTTTTCAAAAACAGTGCAAATGAATTTCCAAATTTTCTAATCCCAATCCCACAAAATTAACCCACAAGTGTGAAATCCCAGTCCCAGGCAGGATATTATAAAATCTCATATCCCAAGAAGTTCAAATGATAAATCACCAATCCCAGGGAATATAAATCCCAAGTTTCAAGCAATTAAACAATCCCTCACCCCCCCCCCTCTTGAATCAAACCAATGATGAAACTGTTGCATGGTGCTCAATTTATTTAGAAGCCTAGGAGAATGCATACATATTGCTAAAATCCCTTTTCTACAAATGAATGATAATTATGAATGTGTTGTGGAAAGATTTTTTTATTATCACACTTAAATTTTGTTTCAAACATAATTTCTTTTTTGCATGATCATTTAATCACTTTTTTTTGTAAACTTTAAAACAGTTTTTGGAGATCTTTGATCTACAAAATTGTCAATAAAAAAATAATAAAAAACACAAAACATGATATAAACAAAAAAATAAAATAAAACTAAGGCATGATGCTCCAATACCTATGAAATATTATATTTACTAATCAATTTGTCTGGTATTAAATGATCAATTGGCACATTTTCCTCCAACAGCTTTTCCATTTCCACTAAGAGATATACACCATCACAAACACTTTCAACAAGTTGAACTTCTGAGTATCCGAGACGATTTCTATTGGATATATCAAAAACATCAGAGTTGGCGCCTTTCCGGTGTACAAGATTTAGCATGTCTAGAATGGCTACAAATCGATGGTCCCTGCCTAAGCGTGGTATTCTCAAATGAATGCCAACACGTAGTCCAGTGCCAAGGTCGCTGGGACCTGCTGTGACATAACCAAGCTGGTTATTGTAATGGTACTCATAACCCTGTTCCTGTACATGGCGTTCTATCTCTGTGAGACTTTCACAGTAACGTTCAAAAGCGGCTTTCATATTACTGCTCTTTTCCATAGAAATGATTCTAACATGTTCTTCCTCATTTATCCAAACTAAGATCTTTTTGTTTAAGCTGTGCCATATGGCTCTTCCATCAGGCCAGTCCCTGGCTAATCCTGCTGACAATAAGATAGGTGAAGTTGGCTTTTTAAACAGGAAGTGATTGCGAATCAACTCCTCCTGGTCATAATCACTCATGTCCTTCAAGGAATGAAAGGACCCTGAAAGGTCATCAGTGTCAAGGTTAGCTAAGGCAGTGCGCATGATACCTTCTACAGCTCTTCTTTGATGTCTATTCATGAAGGGCGGGAGAGGAAAAGGTTTTATGCTTCTTCCTGTGCGAAGTCTACATGAGAGCACATATTTTTTGTCTAGCCTATTGTATGTTAATTTACTGGCATCCAGATCTTGATAATTGTGATGCCTTTGTGCAAAACCTGGATGACAAAGGTACACAACTGGATTGAAAATACTAGAAAACAGTCGATAACATTCCTCATCACCAGCCCGAATGCCAGAAGTAAATGTAAAAGCATTTCCCACATTGTCTACACCTGTTTGAATGCACATGTCAAGGGTCACTCCAAGATAGGTTTTCTTCTGATAAAGAGCTGCATAAATCTTTGGGGTTAATACTTTAGAGAGGGCATTGTGATGGCCCCTGAAGTATGGAAAATTACTAGATATCACTGTAGCTCTGAAGTTTGCATTTGGGTGGGGTTTGGGACTACCAGTTTCAAACAAAGGTGGTTCTAGTGGAATGGGCCAAAGTTTTGTCAGTGTGTCACTGTCAAAATGTCTCTCCAGAGCTTTTTCAATTTCCACCAGTTTATGTACACCATCCACAACAAGTTGAAGCAGCTCAATTTCTGTTCTTCCCAAACGATCAAAATTGGAGATATCAAATATGCTGTCAATGGTCTGTGTTTCAACACCACCAGTGCCACGCCTTTGTAAGAGAAGATCTTGCAGGATTTCATCTAATTCTGGGAATTGAGACAACATGGGTAGATGGACATGAACACTGGCTCTAAGACCTGTACCAAGATTGCTTGGACAAGTATTGATAAAACCAAGATGTTCATTCCACATAAATTCATGTTCATTTCTTTCTAAAATATCTTCCATCATATGGAGCCCATGACAAAATTTATCAAAAGTCTCTTCCATGCTCCCCCCTTTTCTCATGGATATAATCCTGAAATACAGAAACTATAAGAGTGACTATTCAAAATGCTGGTATTTATGTAAATAAGTTGTAATGATTTTTTTTATAGTTATCCCCTATTACTCTTCAACTATAATTCTTATATTACAATCATGGTCATTTTGAATTGATACTAATATTCCATTATTTTTATCTTATTTTTATCTATCTATCAGGAATATTCTAAACCTATTAAAGCAAAAAAAATCATAAAAATGCAGTTGAGTGAAAAGAATACTCAACAATTATATATTCTCACAAAATTTTGTTTTCATAATTAAATAAAGTTCAAACAAATGAGAAACTCCTAAAACTTGCCTCATGTGATCCTCTTCATTGACCCATATAAGGAAGTCTTTCTTTGGGGTATAGAATATCCCCCTTGCATCTGGCCAATCCCTTCCCATTTTTGCACTAACAAACAATGGGGATACCGGGTCATCAAACATCATATGGTGGCTTAGAAGTTTTTGTTTGTGTTCTTCACTCATGTATTGCAAACTAAAGTAAGAGCCTGCAAATCAGTCATAGAGGCAGTCTATTTATATGTATGTTTGAAATGATCTTTATACATTTTCCTTTATAATGATTGGTGTTGACATGTTCATATAATGAATAGTTTTTGTCATTAAACATATGCAAAAGAAAATTCAAAATTTTAATACAAATGACAACAATCCAAGGTGGAATGGCATGGCAAAAACCTTTTCCACCCCTCGGGGTGATGCCACTGTTAACAAATAGTGATGTTTAGTGGTAACATGGCATCAACACTAAATTTAGTGACACTAATATATCATTATATTGAGCTACTATTTTCCCCTGAAAAAGAAGCCACAGTGATGTAATGGCACTATTAAATTTAATGCGACACCATTTTTAGACTGTTTATTAACAGTGAAGGACTAAATTTTCATATCCCTTAATGGTGATTTTCTTTGATTTATATGTATTGAAGTCATTCAATTTCTCTCCATGTCTATAAAGTATACCTTCAAAGTCATCTTTCAGTTCTTTTACAGTTGCTCCAACAATTACTTCAATGTCTCTTCTCTCTGCTCTTGTACAGTGAGGAGGTAGGGAATACCCTCGGATGTTTCTGTCAGCTCTGACTCTGCATGATTTTACATATTTTGGATCCAAGACCCCCCTTTCAAGCTTCATGAAGTCAAGATCTGTTTTATGAATAGCATTTGGTGGATATCCACTGTGTCTCCTGGAGATGACAGGATCAAACAATGGGGCAAAGAGGGTATAAGCTTCCTCATCTCCTGCCACACACCCTTTAAGTAATTTAAATAAAGATTTATACAAAGGTAGCCATGGAAGAAAGAAAAACCATACATCTTACATGCAGCAACCGTATAGGTGCAGATTATATCATAATTATATATATTCAATGTAAAGGAATACAGAAGTACTGAAGTTGACACTGCCATTGGAGTTATAGTCATCAATAATATTATCAAAACTATTTCCTTGAATTTGTATAATAAAGATTTCATCATACTCATGTGAAGAAATCTTTATCATTGATTTTGCACATGCCCTGCTTAGAGAAAACACACACACCCTCTCTCCCTCACACACATTACACAAAAAAACTTGATTCTATTTTTCCACTTACCTACAGTGTAAACATATGGATGTACTGGATTGTCAACACCTGTTTGAATGGCATTGTCAAAAGTAAAGCCACTTTCAGTTACCTTGTCATTGCATCGATTCCAGATTTCTCTGTTTAAACATTTTGCCATCAAATTATTGTGATGTCGAAGATCGGGGTAGTTTGGAATAGCCTTATGTGGACTGTGGTCAGTACTGCAAGATGCACGCAATAAGGATCTTTTTAAAACCCAACTAACATAACATGCAATATTAGAATTGATTTTGCGTCCTTTGTGCAAGGAAGATTCCATGGAAGACTTGCTATGCTGAAGTACCCTCCTTAATTAAAGAACAGAAATGATTGTAAATAAATAAGTAAAATGTCTCAGGGAAGAAACTTACAAAGAATGTTTAAAGATGGTATCTTTATATATAAAAGGGCATTAATTTACTATTATTTCAGTGAGTTGCCAATGAACTCTCGATTGGGTGTGATGTCTCTATATGAACTTACAAGTACGTCATGTCAGTGATGTCAACCCAGCTAACACACTAACGTTCTTAGAACGTTCTCAGAACGTTCTCCGAACGTTAGCCTAACGTTAGTTTTTGGTTAGATACGAACGTTCTCCGAACGTTAGCTAGGAAACC
>JAVSBT010312186.1:0-27071 GCA_033118115.1 Pharyngocirrus eroticus | reverse complement strand
CCTCTTTACAATTGTTATAATTTTTGGGACATTAATTAATTTCAATAGGGTTTTGGAGGCCGGAGACAGAAAAAACAACCAATTGGCAAGGTTAAGAAAACCTGACCCATATTATCTATAATGATAATGATAGATAGTCTACCATTTTGAGAGTCAAGTCATAGCTATGGTCAAACAAAGAATAGGAAAATACCCCCGTCCAGAAATTAGTTCTTTATGTATCCTGTAACATTGTCTCAATAACTCAAGAAATTTGCCTTGAAAAACTCTTTATCATTTAATGTTATAGTGAAGAAAACGAAATAATCATAAAATGAAGGGTGAAACAAAATTAAATAATTATGTAGCTTATAATCATTTGAAACACTTCCAAAAAAGGCATTGCACATTGTGCATTCTCTGTCTTTAAGTTTTGGTATCTCTATTTCTATTTCTATTTCAATGATATACTATAAACATTTTCATAAAATGGGCTTATAAATTTTAGCTTTACAATACCTGAAACTTTGATCAAGATGTTACACTCTAATGAGATTGATGAAGAAATATATTACAAAGTCTGATTTTTTTTACAATTTAGCAAAGTTCCAATGAGTCTTTCTCAAGTAAATAAATTCAGGAAAAATAAAAACTTTTACATCGACACAACAGAAATAAAAGGGTAAGGTGCTTCACATTGAGATCTGAAAGACATTTTGTATACTGTATAGGCTCTATTTTGTGTGAACATGAGCAGCATGGGGTGGTCACATACGTGTGTATGCAATAGCCTAGACAAATGTGTGTTAATTTGCGACCTTCCTTTTAGGTTTTGGACCTTATTTAAAGAAATCTCTAGTGGAATTTTACAAATACGAAGTGCCTCACCTTAGTGTGAATCCAACTGATCCCGATGAAACCATATCCATTGAGTCAATATACATCCAACCTGTCATTCACATTGACAACAGTGGCACACCAAATGAAGCTGTGGAAATCTACAGGGCATTATTCAAAGTGTGTAAGAGTGAGAATGAAGTCAAAAGAATTTTACTTCAAGGGAGAACTGGATTTGGCAAGACCTCATTTACTTTCAAACTAGCTTTTGACTGGGCGAATGGGAAAGATGAAACATTGAACGCATTTGAGAACGTTTTCCTTCTGTCACTGAGGAAAGTGGAAACAGGGCAGAGTCTTGCACAAGCTATTAAGACTCAACTTTTTGAGGACAACAAAAAAGTTGAGGAATCCGCAATAGAGGAGTACATCACAGGGAATGAGAAGGTTTTACTCGTTTTTGATGGTTTAGACGAGATGGACTTTTCTCCGGAATTCATAAACATTGTGCAAGGGAAAAGTTTGCCATCAGTTTGCGTTTTGATTACTTCTGTTCCATGGCAAGCCGAAAACTTAACACTCTCAAGCAAATACATTCACGCTGAAATAGAAGGATTCAAAATCACAGATCGGAAAGACTTTATATCAAAATTTGTTGTTAAGTTGAAGAAATTATCCAATAATTTAGAAGCAGAAAACACAACTACACTTTTGTTGGAAGAGATTACCAACAACAGTTTGGAAGGTATTTCTCAGAATCCCTTGCTTTTGAACATGCTCTGTTTCATGTACATGGAAAATGGAACTTTGCTCAACTCTTTATCAGAAATATACACAAGCTTTTATGATTGGCTCTTCCTAAGATGCCTAAAAAAGGGAAAACTCAACGATACAACAGAGGTGCAAGAAACCTATAAAATTTCATTACTGAAATTGGGAGAACTTGGGCTCGAAGGTCTATTGCAGCCAAAACCTCTCCTGTATGCCAAGCAAAGCCAAATAAGAGAAAAAGTTGGTGATTTACCATTTCAAGTTGGACTTATCTCAACTGCAAAGATACAGGGAAAGGCAGGTGCCAATATTAGGTGCTGTTTCTTGCATACAAATATCCAAGAGCACATTGTAGCACGTTTCCTTGCTGAACAGATAGAGAAAAACGAACATCAGCAATGGAATAAACTGACCAAAAGTTTATCAACAACCGAACAGGTACTTGATAAAAAAAGACTCCTGCAGTTTTGTTCTGGAGAGTCCGAAGCACTGGCCAAAAAGGTTCTCAGTTTCCTTGATGAAAAGACACTGCAGGCAGACCCAAAATTGGAAAACCTCATAAAAGCTATGAAAAACATAAATCCAAATGGCCGTGCAGATTACGATATGAAGGATGTCCGAATGCTACTTGAACTAGAAGTAAAATGTTTGATGAATATGAAACAACCAGCTATAACAGTTATTTGCTTGGTCCAGTACTTGTATAGATTCTTAAAAGATTCAAAGGCAGTCCTAAAGGCCGTAGAGAATGATATTTTAGGGTCATATAATGAGATGAGTGGGTCAACATTTTGGACAACACTTGATGAAAGTAAATTCCCTGTAAAAGAAAGTCTCACAGTTGCTACGCCCCAAAAAACTACAGAGAGTTGCTCACAGACAAGTCCAGAGACAAGCAACAACCAAGAGAGAAGCTTTGAAGGTAAGAGGAGGTCCAAACCTGACCGTTGATAATGAATGCTATATATGTTTACATGTGTTATATTGGTATATACTTAATAGTGCCCCTTATGTCATAATTCCCATGTTCTTTTATTCACTCTTTATCGCTATATATACCCTTGGTCTGTGTACATTTGTGCCTGAATAATCAGATATAAAAAATACACATTGATTAAACGAAGAGTAATATTACAAGAAATTGGTGAATACAACTCATAAAGGTTTCCTAGAGTTATAGCTAAGTTGTACTATATTCACATTATTTGACAGGTGGGGATACAGGCCCAGCATCTTTGAAACTCAGTGAAGACATAAGTGTAGAGTCTTTAGGGGGTCTCCTACCACAACAAGAACAAGGGGACATTGTTGGAGCAAAATCACACATACATTTTGGGCAAGAAAGTCGAAGTGATCTGAGAAAACAAAACGCAACACCAGGTAAGTGTGAACATTATAATAGAATATAATCCTTTTCGATATACATGTGTTAGAAAAAATAAATTGAGGTTTGTAAATTTGGAATTTAATTCATTTTTAGAGAAAAAGAGTAACATAAAGACGCTATTTGACATCAACAGGAAATGGAGAAAGGAGCTATTAAAGTAAGTGTAATATTTCAATTCACTAATAATTCTTCATGGGAAATGAACAAAATGTAATGATATGATGTAACTGGCCAATGCTAACGAATTATTTGTGCATCAAAGAAGCAAAGTATTAAAGTTGACTTATCAAGGGGTCTAAAATCATTATTTTAATTAATATTTGGGTTATATTGTTTCATATCTACAAAGTCATAAGGGAACAATTCTTTGCTGGTTAGTTCCTTTTTCATCTAAGAAATCATCACTTTCTCTCGGAAACCCAAATCGCCGAAGATCCTTGACTAAGTAGTCTCTCATATCTTAGACATGCACATACTCTTGAAGTCTCGGCATACATGCACCATATATTTTTCTGAACAAAGATGTTTAAGTCCTAACGTGTTTTACTTAACTATTGACCACGACGATGGTTAGTTCTGATTCTGCTAGATGGCCTTATCAATGACGAGTATACAATACGTAAACAAACATGACAAAATCTTCATACGCAAAATATTATCACCTGTGACCTCGTGAATTGATAATGAAGTCTTTAAGTCCACTATGAAGGCTTTCCCAAAACTGAGACCCTTCACGATCATTTGAAGGGCTTTCCCAACAGTCAAAAGTGCCCAAAAATGTATTAAAACGGCTTCATTAATTTCTTTCATCGCCAATTTAGATTTAATATAATTAGGCTTTTAAGTTGGAAAATGCTGTTCATACGCTATTGATTGACCCTTGATACTTCTTTAAGAATTATCATTGCTTGAAGTACAAAAGGCAAAGAGACATATCAGGTTATTTTTAATTTTTTTTATAGAATGGAAGATGTTGACGCAGTAGCAATGACACCTCCTCCTTTGAAAATAGCGATTTTTGTGAAGACTAAAGGAAAGGTTGAAGTGGAAGAGTTATTGAGAAAAGAACTAGGTGAAACAAAGATGGCAGAGTATATCAGTATCAAAGATATTGGACACGGAATGAACCTTATCAAACAATTCCTTCCGCAAATGAGTGTAGACCTGAATGCCAATGGACATACGTTAAACCAGACTTTAACATGTCTAGTTCGTGATAAGAAATCAGGAACTATCCTTGCCCTTACATGTAATCATGGTGACAACCACAGTGAGGCAAAATTCTTTACTGACTCAATTGATGGCAAGAGGGAAATTGAAATTGGAAAACTGTTTCATCAAATTAGCCTTGACGATGTTCCTGAGAAATTTAAAAGTGAAACAGCTTGTGCAAATACAACAGAACCAAGTTCTGAAAAAGGTGGCAATGTGGAAGTTACTTCCATCAAAGTGTCTACAGAAGTGCTCGAAGAACACAATATGAGTGCCGCTGACAGTGGCCAAAAATTCACCATTTCTGATATATACAGGCCAGAACCAGGCCTAGAATCAGAATTAGAACTAGCGCTAGAACTAGAACATGGACCAGATGCTGCTGAAGTACAATTCATAGACTTCCTTAGTAGTGTCCAATGGCTTGTGCAAAAAGTTGGTAATAAAACCGAACTGACAACTGGTAAAATATTGTTTCATAATTTTTCCGTTGATCAGCTTGAAAAGGGGAAACGAGTTAAAATTGATAATGCAATAATTGTTTATTCATCAGAAGAACCTGCAGCTGATGAAACAACAGAAGGCAGTTTACAGAGGCAAGTAGATACACCATTTCCAATTCAAGAAACACAAACAGGGGATCAACAAGAACTAGTAAAAATTCCTGGACATTTGGAAGGTCATGAAGGTGATAATGATGATTTGCACGAAATCAACAGTGACCTTTTCACAGAAGCTGGAGATAGTGGATCAGCCATTACTACACGCCCTACAGATGGCAGCTCTGATGTCACACTCGTAGCAATGCACCTCTATGGCTCCCAACTACAAGGAAAAGCATGTTCAGTAGCTATTCCAATGAGCTCTGTTTTAGATAGACTGGAAGCTGAAAAGGGCGTTACTTTAGAAAACTATCCCTTTACAATCAACACAAGCTTAGTGAGGAGTGGGATGAGAATATCTGATGAAAAGCAAATACAAGCAGGAAACAACAATTTAGATTTACCTGTACACAGTGTTGATAAAAATGTTTCATTGCAAAATATGGAATAGAAAATTGTTTGCTCAAGTGTCTGCAAAAACTCAGTACAATTGTAATTTTTTTAAGAGTTTTATTACTCTTTATAAACTTTAATACAATTATAAAAGACATAACTATAATTTACTAACTTGGGGACAGCTAGATATGAATATAATTAACTCGCTTGTCAGCTAGAGGGTATTAGATTATTTTGTAAGGATGTAAATATGAAAGATTAAGATAATGTCTACATATCCATACTAATCACCTAGAATTATATCATAGATTTCAAAATATACTAAAGGTTATATCCGATTTCCATTTAAGATAACATTAGAAGTAAGCTATTATTTACTTATTAACTAAAATGACTATCCAAAACTGGGAATTTTAATTGTCAACACCTTCAGGACGGTGTTCATGAATTCAGTTATAACTGTTACTGTAAATGTAGAATGAAAAGGCACCGAATAAAGTCTTAATAGAATTACCGGACTCGTTTTATGATTTGACATTTCCTCATATCCGTGTATTTTTAAATCTAAACAAAGCAATCTTGAATGGCATTCATAGCTGCATCATCAACTTGTGGTTTTCTATTGTTGTTCTTGTTTCCAAACTTTTCTTTTTTAAAGTCTTACATGTTGTATATAAAATGCTTGGACAAAAGATATAGTAACAATTAAGAAAAAAGAAAATTGGATAGTTATGAATCAGCAAAGAAGCTTTTCCCCTTATATTTTATTGACTTAATATTATTGAATAGCGATGCTTACAATTCAGCAGAAAAAGAATCACGAAACATTGTATAGAGTTTAGCTACATGATATTGTTTTTACTATAACAGATAGAAATCAAAAAGAGAAATCACTGATATCATTATTCTAACCCTGGGTTTCAATAGCATTAGCCAAATTAAAAATAATGATAAGTTCCTTAATCAAACACAATTTGAATTTGAACTAGTTGATAAATTGATATTGAGATTATAGAGATATAGTGTTTATGGTTATTTCCTATACACCTCCCCAAAGTCTAGCCAAAAGTAGTATGATGAGTTATGGTTGAATAATGTTCTTCTCACCATGTTGTGTTTCCAACATTGTGTGAATTAGCAGGGTGCAATATAGGGAAAAATCCATAACAAGCCAAATTGTAAGGAATAGATCACCTAAAAACCAACGACTCACATAATGTAAAAGGAACGGAGAAGTCAACATGTATGAAACCCCATGTACATTTCATACCTTTTAGGAATAGAAGGAAGAGCATGGCCCCCTTACACAGGACACGGGCACAATGCCTAAATTGATAAATTACCATTCTCCCTCTTTCACCGAGAAAACATGCTGTTACCTGTTGTTAGATGGTAAAGTATGATAGGCGCATATTTGAATACATTCATTTTCATAACCGTCATCCCTTTGGAACAAGTGGCATGGTTAGAAGGGATATGAAATGAAGACTTAAACCTGGAAAACCCCTATCACTGTCATTAATACACCTCAGTAGCACTATGTGTCATATTTTTATAATGTTATGTGGTTGCAATCAATGAAGAAACTTTGTTAGGAATACAAGTACTGACACCTAGCGGTATCCATACACTTGATTTAATTCTCATCAACTATGAAATAACACAGATACTTATGACCAATTCTCTTTTATCTTGGGACAAGATTTTACAATGCTTTATGTAGGCTACTAGATGGCATCTCTATCCAAAATAGAATACTAGTACTTATGAATTGTTGATTGTATTTTATAAATATCATTAGTATTGGTGAAATAAGACTAGACTTTGACAGTGGAAAAAATAATATTAGTAAGTTTATTTCTCCTTTTGCAGCAACAAGGCTGAATTACAATACACATGAATAACAGCAACTCCAAATATGTTTTGTGTAGATTAATCTAACCAGTATTCATATCATTGGGGTTTTGGGGGAAATAAATGTCAAACTTGTAAAATCCTAATCCCAGAAAACTACACAATAACATATCCTTAGAATTTCAAATGGTTCATCCTGAAGATAGACCCCAAGTCTCATTGGCATATATCCAGGTAGAGACAATATAGCTGTAGTAGACCCTGTATCATAATTATGAAAAATGTGTCGGGGGGGGGGGGAATTTCATTTCTTCTTGGTAGCCCTAGAGACAAGTAATCATCTTTGTATATTTTTTTCTACAGCAGCTGATAGCACTCTATCAAACGCTCCAAGTGTCTTTATGTGTGAGAGGATAAGAGCAAGTGTTTGGGAGTGTGTTTTCATATGGAAGTGTGATTTTATGAATTTGCCTTAGAATTCTTTTCAAGTATAAAAAGGTTAACTTTTGAAAAACACAAAGGGAGAGTGTGATGAATAGACATCCTGTCCATTGAAAAGTAACCTGATTAAACATCTTGAAAGTATAGTAAGTCTGCCATTCTCAACTATGCTAATTTCACCTATTCAACAATTTTAATACTAGAGCTACCTTGTTTTGCAGATGGTATCATCTTATTTCAACTGAAAGATCATGATTATAATTCTTATGGGTAAAACATGGCATACTTAGGCTTTCTGAGTAGCAGGATTGATTCCTTTGGGACGTTTAATTTTTTTTTAACATTTATGTAGTGTTATTGATATTTTTTAATTATGAACTTAAATTCACTATAAGGAATTCACTGCCTTTGACAAATTATGTAAAGCAATGTAATCAAACTCCTGTCGTCATCTAGTGACAGTTTTGTGGAAAAAACTATTTTTAAGGGGAAAGAGATTTCGTTCTACTTGAGAGATATAGAATATTATACCAGTCTTTGTGGGTGGGTTTGTATTTGCACCACTTTGGTTTCACATTCACATGTCTATTTTAAACATATAGATTTTCTTTTGGCCTTTGCCATATATTCCCCTCCATTGCCAATACAAACATATACTCTTCAAAATTAGAAAAGCACCAATTATAATTACTAAAGATGCAATTCAAGGAAACATATGCCCTCAAACCAAAATGATATAATTGTAAAGATTATCATTAGATCTTTCTAGCACAGGTGATAAAATACAGCCATGTACTCCAGAGAAAAATGTTTTGGCATAAAAGAAGGGATGGATTGATTTGGTCTTCAAGGGAATACCAAACTGGTTAAAAACGATTACATTTTCGAATTTGACTAAGATTTGAACAATGTTTTTCTTGATTCTTCAAATATAAAAATGCCCATATGCGTGTTGCCTCCAAAATATTTCTACTATTACATCTTTTTTGTATTGTCATCCATTCTGCTTTTTTTTGCAAGATATAATTTAACATTTCTAATTGATATATAAATGAATTTGATGTCTCTGCTAAGAAATGAGTAAAATTTCACAATTCAAATTTTGAAGAGTATACCTTGTGATCTCCCCACAAAGTACTGCGCATAAGAAAAATACAACAAAGTGAAGTTGGATATTTGCCAGAAGTTTTAAAGGCACCAGCTGAATTTAATACTGATAAAAGTAACCTTTGTGCTTCAAAAAAACCCATTTAAGTTTTATACAATTATTGTGCAAATGATCTTTCTTACATTCTAAAAGAAATGACTTGAATATTATTTTTTTGACTCCTGTAGTATAAAAAGACCATGTTTTAAATATTCAGAATATTTGTATAGAAACCTATCTGTGTCTTGTTTATTATACCCCTTATGCTCAAATTTCTTTGAATAATTCACAAGCAACCGAAAAATGTACGGAGGTTTTTCAATGAAATATTTACAGTCCCATCTACAGTTCTACGGTGCGCTATAGAAAATCAGTCAACCATCATAGTCAATTGATCGAAAGACCTTACAAAGAATCCAACCATGGTAGTTAACATGACAGCATTTTCAAAGAGCTTTTTCTATACAACCAATACATTATGTTAATGAAAAAATGTCCCATGGAAACAACATTGATCTAAAACAGTAAACCTTCACATTGGAGTTTCTTTTTTTATGGATTTATTTCGACTATAAACAGGTTGAAAATAGATTAATTTACTTTTGAGGATACGATTTATCCTCAAAAGTAAATAATTTAATTAATGTCCTTACCTCAAAACATTTCGTCCTCATTATCAAACAGAGAGGTTAATAAAAACACAAAAGAATTCTATCATACACCTAAATTTATATATTTTAATGTAAACTCATACAATATTTTGTTAGCATGTGTCAAAAAGAGAGGAGGGTTGGGTAATAACTCTCTTTACTTCAGTTTTCTTTCCTCATAATACAGAATGGGGAATTCTGCATCAGACAGATACAGAATAATGTGTGGTTAGCTTTTGAAAAATCCTTTGCAATAATGTGGATATTTCCTTATTGTTTCAGGCCTTTTGTAAACTGCATACAGATAGCAATTTATTTCCTTGACAAGGAAATAAAATTTCAAAAGGCTATTATTTATAGATTGTATCAGAAACCAATGACAGGTCGTTACAGTACCTTTTCTAATGGATAAGCAGTGTTTTTAAATCACCTTCCCTTGTCCCAGCTTTTCATATTAGAATGTTAATGTTGATGGTCATGGTTTTGCATTTCATGTATGCACATGAGAACATCATACCATCAGGACAAATAAACAAAGGGAAAATTTGGGAAATTGGAACAGACAACCTATTATGTCTATGTTGGTAATGAAATCGGCAAAAACACAAAATTCGTCCTATTGGTATTAATTTAACATGAATTCAAATGTGCTGCTAGCATTGACAGGTTAAACTGCAAGGTTTAGCGAAACTAAAATTGGAACTAGTTTTCAACGATCCGTATCCTACCTGTATTATACATCATATTGATTTTGGTTTGCACAGTGACATAGGATTATATTCGTTCGGACATTATTCCTGTGAGATATATGAATATGTGACAGGTTAGTGTTAATTTTAACACTTTTGGTATTAAAAAAGAAATAGAACTAGACAAGTTATTTCATTCCAACGATGAAATGCACTTGAAAAATGATAGATTTGCTTGGAAAATATGTTAATTTTCCAAGGACAATTTTGAAAGGACTAAATGGAATATCAACAAATTATTAATAAAAAGAGAGAAGGTTCTCGTTTTTTACAAGATAAAAGATAATTCCCAACCATACGAAATTCTCAATAAATAAATAGTGGTATTAAAAATCTTTATGTTGATTATTTTTATATCACTCCAACCTTACTGCAGTTTATTTTACATATCTAACATAACTGAATAGTTACCAATTTATTAAATAAGATATAATAATTGCATCTTAAAAGTAAGAGTACACAAAATATATCCTAGTTTAGAACATATCCGCAGCAGAATCTATCATGAGTAAGAACTTCTGTTTTGTTTGAATAGAAAAACATTGAGTGATTTTTACATTATCAAGTCATCATTTTTTGAGTAATTGCTGTCTTTTTAACATGATGTAAATTGCCATTGAAATTATAAGTTATGTTCTTTAGCAAATACAGTCCCTAAGTCGTGTGGTTTTATATGAGCCATACTTTTCAATGGAGGTCAAAATGCTGAACAATCTCTAATTTTCAAAGAAAAATCCTTTTAAACAGTCATAGAATAGAGGGGAAAAGTATTAAGAAAGGGAAAAAAAGAAATGAATACATTAAACAGAAGAACACATCAATAAAGGAGAGCTTATGGCCCAATTATTAGAGAATTATATTGTCATTGGGATGTTCTAGAATGGAAAACCTAGGGACCTAAATTGTTTTCAAAGAATACTGAACTAGAATAACATTTTCTTTGATTTTAATTATCCCATATCTAAAAGTGACTACATTGGAACCAAATTTACCTTATGAATAATGGGAAATAATGGCAATCACTCAGAACACATTGAAGCAGTTTTCTTGTCTTGTATCAACGAAAATGTATAGGATTAGGAGGAGATTTATTGGCAAACTAATCAATATCTTATTAATTGTATATTGAAAAAGAAGGTTTGGTATAATGTAAACTGTAATAAAATGTGCAGAAACACAAGCATTTTATTGTACATGTAATGCATAGAAAAAAATACATTACTGATGATGAATTATGCATGATTTACAAAGATTGTTGTATGAAATACACATAAATCATATTAAACAATTACATTTTTTATGTAGTCTTTAAAAATCAATAATGTTGTCTAATAATAATATTGACTATCAGTCTCATTCTAGTACAATGATGTGGTCTTTATTTAAAGAAACAACTCTGGTAAAAAAATGATACAAATAACAGCTTCTCCACAATAATTATAATGAATAAATAACTTGATGTTTATAAAATACAATGTTTATAAAAGATTTAGTTTTGAGTTTTTGGACAATTTTAAAGTACCAAAAATGACCACACTTGAACAAATTACAGAAAATAATGAACACAAATATAAGTTATCAGCTGTTAAATAAACAAAACATATATATTATATAAACTGTATCATTTAAAAAAAAAGTTCAATTTATTTATTTATTGGATCATAATGCACAGATGAATTTACATCAAACTATTCAAATGTTAATCATGTGTTGCCATCTGTTACTTTAAATTAACCTTTAGACTGACAACTGAATCATATCATAGGGCTGCACTTGCGGATTAAGCCACTTAAAATGTATCTAAAAAAAACAAGATTGTTTTAAAATGTCAGTTTACATAAAAAAAGGGAGGCTTCTTGGTTTAAGATTCACTCTCCAAGAAAAATGTTGTGCTTTAATTTAATCTTATAATATTCATATGAATTAAATGTGAATATGTGATAGGTCTAGAAATGTATTTTATCAACTGAAGATGGCAGTAAAGTCACTTCAATGTAAAACATCCCTTGTTTAAACATTATGATTAGTACCCCAAAGAAACATTAGAAAAATGTATTATGTAGAATCATGCTAGAAACGTCAGTGATAATAATACAGCATGATCCAATAGAAAATTCCTTTGTCATTCTTCACTCATAACCACCTATTGATTGGCACATTCTAGAATACAATCTTTTTAACTTTACCTGCATACAGCACAGGTATTAACCAGCTGTTCAATTCGAAATGTAAAAAAAACCTCTATGTCAATCTCGATTGAAAATCTTAAAATTTGAACAAGAAAATAGCCCACAGCTGGAGGCAAATAAAACTATACAGCTATGTAGGGAATGTGCCACCTATTAAGGTAGTGTGGTTTAGTTGGTTATTTCTAATGACATTTGTCAAACATGTATACCTGTATACTATTCTAATATATAGCATGGCTTGTACGTATAAAAGGACCCATGTAAACCAGCTATGCTGAATGGGAAAATTCATAAAAGAAGAGAAATTAATTACATGATTGTAATAGAAAGATAGTATACTTTCTCTAAGTCTAATAGGGCTAATACAAAGCAATATGTTATATCTTTGAGAGTCTTAATTTTGTACAAAAACATGATGGGTTATATGATCGAAAATGTATTATGTTAACATCTTATCAAAATCATTCATAATTATATTGCACAAAATAAAAAACAAAACATGTCTTAGCATATTTTGCCTGCTACATTTTATTTCATTAATTGTAGTAGAATAGTTATTGTTTCAACACCAAAATATTCATGTTATCTCTTAGACTATTTGTTGTAACTTGAACATTTCTTTCTCAAACACAGTGAAGTTATCTTTTGCCTTATGCATGTCTAGGTTTTCATAGAGCTAAACTATTCCATGTTGTGAAATGCTTAAGAATGTACAGACTCTAACAGTCACAGTGTTAGTTTAAGTACTCTTTGGTTCAGTACTCGTTTACAAAAGGAAATTGAAAAGCGTTAAGATATGGGGCATCACAACAACTTTTACAAGCGAAGATCATTTTATGAAAGGTTGTTTTGATACTTTGGAGAATAAGATTTGTAAAGGAAGAAAATATATTAAAGATTTTAGACAAACTTTAACATGGACAAATTTATTACACAACAGTTGAATTTTTCTTGTATTCACAGATGACATTGCTATTCCATTCTTAAAGTAATGACTACTGTACATGCAAAAAAGAGAGGGCGGTTAGGAAAAATCTTGTATTTTGATAAATTATAGCTGTAATTGTGTTATCACTACTTTTGGGTACATGCAGCACAGTAAAGAAATCAACTTAAGTTGAATCAAAATTATTTTTCTATATCAGCCATGGTTCGTTTTTGCGTCTTTTGTTACAGAGATTTTAGACTTTTTAAAACAGAAAAATGAATTAATCTGAATTGATCTATAAGCTTTAGACTTATAGAGATTCAGCCCACATGTCAACGTGATATGTTTTATGACACATATGCGAAGTTATATACTATGTATGACTGTTCTGACGCGAATATGCAAAATTATTATATTTAGCTGAGTTATGAGCAAATGTTTTCAAATAAAAGACATCTAGACCTATTTCCATAAATATGTCATTTCTCTGGGTGGGTTGATAATGGATTTTTAGAAGGCAATATGCATGTACATGTATCACCCACCCCCATACATGATGTTACTGCTGTTATTGTTTTAAAAAATAAAACACAAATTTCAAGTAACCTTTTGAAAACTGCTAGATCAGATGACTCGATGCTATTTTTAGGCACAATTGTACCCTCATTAGATTATAAATAATGTAATAAAAACTTCAGCAATTTTTTTTATTTTTACTGAATAGAATCATTAAAATAAGTACGCCAGAATTAAAAATATCACTTACATGCTTTTTGTGTGTCTAAAAAGGAAGAAATACGACATTAAACATGGACAATCTGGTCAGAACATACTTTTAAGCAAGCATGTTAGGTCCTGATAGCCTATTTTAAACTCCTGTAGAGATTTTTTTAAATGCATTTATTTCTATAATCATCATATTAACACAGTAAACCTAACTAATTCAAGTTATGGAAATAAGCTTTCTTACCTTTATGAACATATTTTATAACTTTTTGTATAAGACACCTTATAAGTTATACTTATAGTATTAAAAAATGTTTTTATGATACTAGAATTTTAAATATTACAAATCGAATGAATGTGACAATTTCATTGGGGTAATTCAGTATAAAGTATTTTGATTAGACATTTTTTAAAATCTAAATCAAATCAAAAGGTTCTTTTGAAAATCAAACCCTGCTGTTTTGTTTGGACGTGAGACTTAGTTTGGCAGGTCATTTAACTGATTTTAAGAAAAAGAAAACATATGTTAGAGTCAAAGGAACAGGTAATGGGATATCTGCATTTTTTTCCAAAACAGGTGTACATAAAATTGTTCTAAATTGAAATTAATGTTCAAAACAAAAAATGACTAGTAACTGAAATATATCAAGCTGAAATCAAACAGTCCTTTCTAAAGAGGAATTTTCATAATATCTAGCTAATTCAAATTTTGTAATATAAGGTTAAAAAAGACTAAAAGAACGACCACATTTTGATAGACATAAAATTGGTTTACATTCATTCGAAAGCACTTAGGGAAACCAGGACTTTCATATCGAGACTTATCGGTACGATCAAAATCAAGCTCATTGTTTCATTATAAACTGCATGAGCCCTTCAAAACAAATTAAAGATCAATATAGAATGGCCTACAATATGCTACATTGCTTTTGTTAGGTAATTAATACCATCTGCTAATATCATAAAAGCGGTTTACATGTATAGTCTAACATATATAGTGTAATGCTGTTGCATCGAATCAAAACTAATGTAATCCATTGTTGTTTTTTTTAAATTTGTATTTTCTTTAGATCAATTCTGATTAATTTATTTTTCTGTTGTAAAAAGCCTAGAATCTCTCTAATTCGAAAAGACCATTTCTAAGAAGAAAAAACCCATCAGGATACACAAAAAATAAAAATAAAAGGCGCTTTGGATGTTTTAATTGCTTTTGGCAGAGTGGAACGTTTGGGAAACATGGTTTTATTACATTCAATGATTCAAAAATCCTAGAATTTTTAAAAATATAATGATGATGAAAGGCAGGCTATGATTTTGTACACAGGATGGCAGTTTTTACTCATTTTTGCCAAAAAATAACTTTTGCAGTTTCCGCTGAAGACTGTTGAATTATACTAAACAAAAAATGTCAATTTTATCATATAGTCCCATTCTTAATATTTTAAATATTTTGGGAAGGTTATAATAATTGAGTTAGAGAAGAAAGCCTGGGATATTCGAATTATAAGAATATGTTATGATAATTTAGCCCATCTAATAAACGTGGTATTCTCAGAAAGGACAGAGTGTCTTAACCTTACCGCGAAAATTGCCTAACTCATTTCTTACGATTTAGAGAAAAACGCAAAAAGATAGCTTTAAGTTATTTTAACATAAAAAAATATCTAACATTGCATTTTGGAGCAAAAAAAAAAAGACTTTTAATCTTTTTTGGAGTGACTTAGGCAGTAGTTCGATACAATTACAAAATCCTTATTTTAAAATAAAGAGTGGACTTAGTTTGAAATATTAACATTTGAATACAGCCAGACCCTACCATTGAAAATACAGGCAGCCCTCATGTTTTTATTGTTTACATCATCAATGAAAAAATCCACTTTTAGGTCACATACCAGCTAATTTCCAAGGTATGAGAATGATTGGAATATAGTGCAATGACTGGTAATCAACTGATAAATTATCAAAAATATGCAACACAACTGATATTGATTCAAAAGTTGATTGGTCATGACATATTTATGTTTGTATAAGTATTTGAACATTATTCTAGTAATAATGGTTTACTGCTGTCCATTTTATTTGGTAAAATCAGCCGTTCCCCGTCAGATTTAGTGATAGATAATATAATATTGATAGTAAAAATTAGTCTTTGGTTAGAAAAACAAGTACGTCTTTGGATTTTTGTTCGTGCTTCTATGTATTCATAATTACTAGAACATAACATTTCATACAATAATCCAGTTGGAACAGCATTTTATGATGTTGATTTACGTTGACGTAACATTTACTGCCTAAGTCAAAGCTACGTCTAGCGCCCATATACTTACTATATAGAATGACTGCCTAAGTCATTGACGTCGACTGCCTAAGTCACTCAATGACTTAGGCAGTTTTGCAAACATGCAATTTCTCAGTATAAATATACAAGAATACACTTTTAGTATTCCATCTCCAGATGGAGAATGTATTTGTGCATAAAATTATATAGATAACTCAAAATGTCAAAAATATGACTTATGCAATTTTCGCGGTAAGGTGTTACTCTTTTATATTACGATATATTATTTTTTTCATAATATTTATGCATTATAATTTACTATCATTACTAGGACTCTATTTTGAGAATAACTATGGAAGAAAAGGATTTCCTATGTCGAAATAAAGCTGTTAGTGTCGCCACCAAATGAAGACAAGGGCCATGTATTGGGAATTGCACAACTTTAAAGCATAGGCCATTACCTTGTCACTGTGTTGGTCACTTATCATATTCCGTTTCCGAAAAAAAATCACATTGACAATGTCTAATAGTTCTGTATATGTTGATGAACCAACATCATACACACCAAGACAAACGCCAATGGAACTTCCTGAATTCTGGCCCCAAAAGGATGAAGGACAAAAGAAAGGTGCAATAGAGACAAGGCCAAAAATGGAAGTCGAATACTCTAATGAAGAAAACTTTTCTCTAATAATAAAGACCCATCATGGAGCATGGTGTGTAGGTGATACATATCAAGGTGTTTTTAAGTTAAAAGGTTAGTAGAGGTATTCTTTTCATGTGGTTTCACTTTCCATATCTCAAATTTTAAAAGTTCTACCGTTCAAAAGGAAAGTGTAAACTTTCAAAATAAACACCTTCAACTTTGATCAGAATTTGATACAATGTATGTCATAATTTGAAAGGTAATTTTTCTTTAACTGATCCCCCGTGTCATATATGTTTATCTGGTAATTTTGTACTTTATTTTTTCTAATTTAAGATTTGGGAAGGTTTCTAAAGCAAAAGCTAGTAGAATACTACAAATATGAAGTCGCCCATCTATGTGTGAATCCAACTGATCCTGATGACACCATGCCCATTGCCTCTATATATATTCGACCTATTCTACAAATAGACAACAGTGATACACCAAACGAACCCTTAAAAAGCTACACAACACTATTCAAAAAACCACAGGGCGGGGGTGAAGTCAAAAGGGTTTTAGTTCAGGCAAGAGCTGGATTCGGAAAGACCTCTTTTACGTTCAAGCTGGCTTTTGACTGGGTCCTTGGAGTCGATGAGGCATTGAACGAATATGAAAACGTTTTCCTCTTATCACTTAGGAAAGTTACAGCAGGACAGGGTGTTGCAGGAGCTATAAAAGCACAACTTTTTGAAGATGTCAAGGTTTCGGAAGAGGAATTAGATGAATACATCAAAAGCAATGATAAAATTCTACTTGTTTTGGATGGTTTAGATGAAATGGACGATGGAGTTTCTCCAGAATTTTTGAAAGTTGTGCAAAGGAAAAACTTACGACATGTTTGTGTTTTGATAACATCAGTTCCATGTCAAGCAGGAAACTTAACACTCACTGGCAAATACATAGATGTACATGCAAAAATCGAAGGATTTAAAATCACAGACAGAAAAAAATTTATTTCAAAATTTGTCTTAAATTTAAAAGGAATGTCGAACCAATCAGAAGCAGAAGAAATGACAAGCAAGTTGTTGGAGGAGATTGCAAGAAACAATTTAGAGGGTATTTCCCAAATTCCCCTGCTATTGAATATGTTGTGCATTCTTTACATTGAAACTGAATCTCTACCTAACTCTATATCCGAAACGTACAATGTGTTCTTAGAATGGCTCCACCAAAGATACCTGACGAAGGGGAATATCAGTGAAACACACGAAGTGAAAGAAGCTTACGATCTTACAATTCTTAAACTTGGAGAACTTGGTCTAGATGGTCTTTTGCAACTTATACCTCGCTTGTATTTCAAGAGAAATGAAATACGAGAACACGTTGGGGATATGGCATTCTCAGTTGGACTGATTTCTACTGAAAAGAAGAAGGCCAAGATAGGGGCCAACACTCAATACCACTTCCTTCATCAGAGCTTCCAGGAAAATACTGCTGCATGTTTCCTTGCTAAAAGTGTGAATAATAAAGATTATCAGCATTGGAAAAAGTTAAAAGAATATCTAGCTAGTCCTGAAAAGGTTCTTGAAAAGGGAATGCTGTTTCAGTTTTGTACTGGAGAATCTGAAGAGTTAGCAAAAATGGTTCTTCGTTTCATTGACCAAAAGACAATCCAGTCAGACCCAAAGTTGGAGTGGCTTATAAAAGAAATGACAAGCATCGATCAAAATGGCCGTTCATCTTTAGTCATAGAGAAAAATGCTAGAAAACTTCTTAAACTCGAAGCTAAATGTTTAATGAACATGAAAAAGCCAGCAGATTGTTTGATTCAATACCTCTTTGGATTCTTATCAAAAACAAAAACAATTCAAAAGGCAAAAGAAATTGGTGTCCTTAAATCAAATAATGAGATGAGTGGGTCAAATTATTGGACTGTACTCTTTGAAAGTAAATACCCTGTGAGTGAAAGTCGTACAGGTGCCACAGCATCCGTGATTACAGATAGTGGCTCACCTACACTTGCTTCTATGAATACACAAATAAGCATGCAAGACAACCAAGAAAAAGGCTTTGAAGGTATGGAAACCCTATCCCTTTTTAAGTTTTTGTGGTGCCATCCCATTTTCTTGCAGCAAAGGTCAGAGATTTATTCTTCATCTAGTACCGTTGATTATATAGGCCCTATATTTACTGGGTCAATTTTTTTGTTGGTAGGGCATTTTGCCAGATTGTTAACTTAATTGAATGTCTTGTGATTGACTTCGCAGACCATTATAGTCATCCATAGTATTCCATTGGTTATAAATGCATGATTCCCTACAAAAGATTAGAAACAAGTCTTTTCTTAGCCAATTGGAAGGCTCCCTATGCAAGTAGTTTTATCTTAGTCAATCAATGCAATTAACTCGGAGGAAAAGACTGATTGAATAAGTCACATCAAATAGGCTTCAATATAGCCAGTGTCAGTAGATGAAGATCTGGATCAGTGACCCTGGCTCAAGGAAATTATCCTACCGTTGACAGCATGCATTTAAATCATTCTATTTCGTTAGATTGCTTCTAATTGTAGTGTTCGATTTGATTTCATTTGATGTTTATATTTATTTATCAAATTAATCAAATGAAAGGTAATCATTTGGTAAAATAGGAAGTGACAATACAAGAAATTAACTCGTTTCATTTTCAAATATCTCCTCAGATGTCAAGTGGTGTTATTATTATTGGCCATTTTACAGGTGAGAATAAAGGACCTGAAAAATTGAACTTTAGTGAAGGCATACGTGTAGAGTCTTTAGAGGGATCTCTACCACAGGGGGACTTTTATCAAGAAAATTCACGAACACATTTTGTGCAAGAAAGTCAGAGTGATCTGAAAAGTCACAAAGCAACACCAGGTAAGTGTATTTGTTGTATATATATATATCATACTTTTATTTATAAAGGTGACCCATTCAGGATATAATGACATAAACCCATGCAATAGATTGGAAAACAATGAATTGAGCTTCTTAAACTTGGAAATTTATTCATTTGTAGAGAAAGAATGGAACCTTAAGACACTGTTTGACATAAACAGGAAATGGAGGAAAAGACTACTAGAGTAGGTCTACTTTTTTTATTGATTAATTTTATTCATAAGAGAGCATCAAAATATGATCATATGATGTAACAGCCAAATAGTTCAAAATCTGTGCATCGGTACTAAGTACCAAGACTGTGTTTTTCCTTAGCATTGCTTTAAGTACAGCTGGCACCCTTTTTTCTTCTTTTCATAGAATGGAAGAAGTTGATGCAGTAGGAATGACACCTCCACCTATAAAAATAGTGATTTTTGTAAAGAGTAAAGGAAAGGTTGAATTGGAAGAGTTATTGAGAAAAGAACTAGGTGAAACAGACATGTTAGAGTATATCAGTATTAAAGATATTGGAAACGGAATGAAGCTTACCAAACAATTCCTTCCGCAAATGAGTGTAGACCTTGATGGCAATACAGGCCCGTTGAGCCAAACTTTAACATGTCTAGTTCGTGAAAAGAAATCAGGTGATATTCTTGCCCTCACATGTAATCATGGTGACAACCACAGCAAAGCCAAATTCTTAACTGACTCAATTGATGGCCAGAGAGAAATTGAAATTGGAAAACTGTTTCATCAAATTACTCTTGACGATGTTCCTGAGAACTGTGCAAGTGCCTCAGCTTGTGCTCCTACAACAGACCAAAGTTCAAGACAAGGTGGCAATGTGGAAGTTACTGCCATCACTGTGTCTTCAGAAGTGCTAGAAGAATACAAAAGGAGTGCCGCTGTCAGTGGCCAAACATTTACCATTTCTGATATATACAGACCAGAACCATATCCCGAACCAGTATTAGAACCAGCGCTAGAAGGACCAGATGCTGCAGAGTTACAATTCATAGACTTCCTTAGTAGTGTCCAATGGCTTGTGCAAAAAGTTGGTAATAAAACCGAACTGACAACTGGTAAAATATTGTATCATAATATTTCCGTTGATCAGTTTGAAGATGGAAAACCTGTTAAATTTGATCATGCAATAATTGTTTATTCATCAAAAGAACCAACAGCTGATGCAACAACAGAAGACAGCTTACAGAGGCAAGTAGATACAGACGTGACATCATGTCCAATCCAAGAAACACAAGAAGGTTATCAACAGGAGCCAGTCAAAAATCCTGGACATTTAGAAACTCATGGAAGGAACAATGATGATATGTCTTTAAACATCACAAGTGACCTGTTCACAGAACCTGGAGATAGTGGATCGGCCATTACTACACGTCCTTCAGATGACAGTCCCAATGTTATTCTCTTAGCAATGCACCTCTTTGGCTCCAAATTTGCGGGAAAGGCATGTTCAGTAGCTATTCCAATGAGTGCTGTTTTGGATAGACTAGAAGCTGAAAAAGGTGTAACTTTAGAAAACTCTCCCTTTAGAATGAACACAAGCTTGGTGAGAGGTGGGATGAGAATATCTGAAGAAAAGCAAATACAAGCAGGACACAGCAATTTAGATTTACCTGTACTCAGTGTCGTTAAAAATGTTTCATTGCAAGTTAAGGAATAGAAACTTGTCTACTCAAGCATTTACAAAACACTGTTTACACTGTGTTGCTTAAAAATGACCTGCTATTTGCAAGTCTTTAAACACAAAGAATTGCTACTAAAACCCCCAGCAATTGTAAAGCTTTCATCTTATCAGCATATCCATGTCTTTACAAGTTATAAACACATTGACATACAATTTCACAATTGCAAAATCTTTCTTAGAGAAATCAACCAAGGTTTACCACTTTTTTTTCAATGGGAGTAATGAAGAGTAATCTAATTAAAACTTTTAACAGTAAATGTTGGTCACTGATGGAAAAGGTAACCCTATCTTAGTAGTCTATTGGCTAGTTCGCTATGAGGTTGGTGAGGAGCCTCTAGAATCTTTCACTTACATGACTTTATATTCATATCAATTATGTGGGCTGAAAGAAGTCATACCAATTAAAAGTTGATTGTTAATTTGCCACTCCAAGACTTCCCAAAGAAAAAATGTATTTTTTTCTTAATATGCATATAACAATAAGAAATGAAATAATTTATTTACTACACTGGATGTACCATACAGACAGACATAAAAAGGTCAAGATAGAAATATCTTATTTTCATCTTTTTCATAGGCATCACTTTTACTATTATAAAGCATCACCATCCTCTTTCAGTTGTTAATGCTATAATGCAACATTGGTAAGTTGTAGAAATATTTAACTTATATGTACACATGATAACTGTACACAAAAAATAAAGTATAACATAATCATAATGAGTTTTTTGTTGTTTTGTAATGTCAATTTATTCTACAGTGTATCTCTTATACATGTGAACATATCAATCAAAGTTTAGGCTAAAGTGTATTTACCGTGATTTGCTCGAGTTCACTGTTCATTCTTATTGAGGATAGTTTCAACATATTTTCATCTATGACTGCTGTTTGAGGACACGCCCATGTTACAACTTTTCCAAAACATAATCTACGTTTGTGTAAGTCAATACTATATAAACTCATCACAAATTCTCAAACACAAACACAAATAAACCCTTAGTGTTCACAATCATTCTTTTTAATTTCTTTTAACATTCGATTTTGACAGGAGTGGCATCTACTGAATTATGCGTTGACCAAAAAGACACTGCAGTGAAAACTCAAAAACTTTTAGTTTACGACAGACACAGTTCAATGGTCATTTCAAAACGGTGCATAACAATACATTTTGCAGGCTTGTTTACTCTTTAATTATACCTATATCTTTTCGCGTAGAAAGTGTATTTGTTGTGTTTAAAAACGTCATAACTAAAAAAAAAATTGTATAAAAGCCTATTTTCTTCCATTTAAATAATGAATATTTCACAATGTCTAAGAACAAAAAAACTAAACCTAAATTACCACGTCACGATTAAAAACTGCACAATAAACTGGGAAGGAGCAAGAGCTATAGACAGAGATAATGAAAAAAAAGGTTAGATGTGTCAAAGAGGTCATATCGATCAGAAAATCAAGACCTGTCATGAACAGAGACTAGGGGACATTTAAACTGAGCCACATCTGGGATAACCTATTTCACCACACTACCATCTAGTGGTGAAATAGATTGTCCTTCATTATCCTGAAGAAAACCAATGACATTGGTTGAAATGTAGATTTAAAAGTGAAAACAAATATTAAATGTAATAAACCTAAATTAACTGTGACCTTTCGATTTGATTACAATACATTTGAATTCCTCTTTATTTTTAATTTTAATTTCCTATGATGTATCACAGGCTTATTCTACATGGTCTGTTCAGTGCTCCCATAATTATTGTCCTATGTGGCTTTTATTATTATTAAATTATAAAATAATGTATTTGATCAAAGAGTGTCAGAAAATGATACAGGTTTGAGGCAATGCTATTACTTTGCAAATTTGTTTAAATTTTTGTTGCATAGCATAAAGGAGGGTCATTAGGTTACACTGTTTTTGCTGGATACGGAAACAAGCCAGTCATTTGTGATACATTTAACTTTATGCCTGCGTCAACAGAGGTGAACATAAAACCTATGACCCGAAAGAGAATTTGCACGCCAGGTGGAAGTATGTCTCATCCATTTAATCATGTCTTTCAATGTGAACACTAGATGGTGTTCATTTCTCATATAAAATAAAAAAAGGTACAGTAAACATTTTATTATAACTATAATCAATTATGCATTGATTTTTCTGTATGTTTGGTATACGATACTAATTTGATCAGCGTATATGTCATGATCTAAAATGTACATATAAAACTGTGTTTTAAACAATTAGCGTACTCGCATATGTACCGATTTTATTCAACATTGAAACGATTATACAAATAAAAAACATTTTGGCCTAGGGAAAAAGGATGGAAGTAAAAACCATTTTTTTTGTTCCTTGCCTTGGAGGTATTCAAAATGATATCTTTGTTTTAACTTTGGATGAAATAGGATATTGCATGTCAAAAAAAGTCGTAACAGTAGGTCCAAGTGGTCTTGACAGCTAACTAAAGATCTGATAAGTCTTTGTCCCTATACCCCTAGAGCCATCATTGGCATCAAGGTATCATAATGATATTCAATTTTCTTCTAGGATTTCTTGATACTTTAGTACGGTGGCCTAAGTCATTAAATGTAATGAAACAAAGGATCCCAAAAGTGTCAGTCTGCCAAAAACATCAAAATCATCCTTAGAACTATTTTGTTTTACTTTTAGTGTATCCTGATATTAATTTTTTTAGAAATTGTCCTTTTAATTAATTAAAATGTCTATTAAGATACTGACGTATTTTCTAGATTATCTAAGAACGTCAAAAAATGAGTTAGGCCATTTTTGCTCTTGACTGTCGATATGTGATTCTCCTAGGCTGAATGAGTTCTAAAAAAGTTCTTAGGTCTACCAACAGACTTAATTTTGTAGACCGAAATCCCAAGGCCAACTTATCAATTTGAAAAAAAAGTGATATGCGATATGTGAGTTGTGGTCAATTTGAAGGTCCACAAGCTTTCTGTAAAGCTCAAATTGGTCCTTCGGTCTGTATCAGGCTGATGGAAGAAAAAAAGTCTCATTGAGAATACGTATGCAGTCGACAAAAGTATTGTTTCTAACATTTATCTGGTTCATTTACATGCCAGATGATGTTATCCTTGACATGGGGCCTCAGTTTGTGTCCCATCTGAATGACATTGTGAAAGCCAGTGAAGAAATATTTCACTTGAAACTGTCCGGTTTCGAACCAGGGACCTTCTGCCTAGAAAACTAACATTAGATGCCAACACTATATCCAGCTAGCCATGACATGGCCTTAGGTAAGATTATGTACCCTATAAGCAGTGTGTTTACTAAATAGGAGACAGTATCTTGTGAAATAGGTCATGAGTGATTTGAAATAAGACAACATGGTGAATGAGGACAAGTAGAAGTCATCTTTTCATTTCGTTTTCATCAAAAGAAAGTCGTTACTTTAAGTCTAGTACTTCGGATGCCACGTACAGCTTGATTAAAAACATTAGTAAAACTAGATAGAGGTATTGAAATATAATTGTTAAGAAATGTAAAGAAGCATTATCATTATGGGGGCATGGACAGTGAAGAATCACACAAAAAAAGTCTCAAGTAAAGAAAGTTACAAAGCCATGGGGGTTGTTTACTCTCTATGTGACCTGTCAAAAAGCATTGCTTTCCTTTCATTAACAGCTCTGATTTAATGAGTAACCCATCGCATTTGGTTTCATTTTTCATCATAACAACTTTGGATTTTAAAAAGGTGTAAAGTATTGTTAATGAACGAAGCTAAAAGTAAATGTATAAGTATTTATGTATGGAGTAACATTCGTTAATATCAACTCTGATTTTTTAAATTTTGTTGAAAGAAACTTTGTAAATGCATGTCCTGAACAAAAACATTAGAAATTAGAAGATATTTGGGGAAGTTTTGTATTTTGTTCACCATGGATACAACATACATACGTAAAGGCGGATCGACTTCAACTGTAAGTTTCTTTTTATATTGAACGTTATACAGGAACAATTCTGAATATTTGTTCATGTCAAATATATTTTAAAAAAACTGATCAAAATTATTTGTTTTGAATATTTCTTTTACCATATCTATTATTTAAGATGAATATACACAAATAATTATTAAACAGTTTGAATTGAAAGTAACGGTGAAATATATCATATATATATATGGGAAAGGGGGGGGGGTACCCCTTCAGGTATTGGATATGATGCAAAATGTGTGAGATGAGTGAAATGTAACTTGAGTCACCCTGTTTATTCAAATTATAGTTAAATAATAGAACATCAATCAACTTTCATCGTTATACATGTATTGTTGTCATTCCATTTATATATGGATTACAAGTATTGTTTTTTTACATAGTATTCAATGTGTGAGGAATAGCTAAGAATAAATTAGCTAATATATTTTCTTTCACTTTGATTTATATCAAAGCTATCTGTCAGGGCAAAACAGTTTAATGTAAATGTTATATCAATGTTATCTGCAAGGTCTAAATGTTTGATGAAAATTTTATACATTTGGGTTTCCAGCTGGATGGGTTTTAACTATATAAGCTATTTAGTTTGTGCTGTAAGAATAAAGATCTTAGCTCTTTATGTTTTGAAGGTCTTTGCTTCACTGCTTCAAAATAAAAAAAAGTCATTCATGTACGTGACTTTGTTGATAAGTATAGGCAACATCTAAGTCACAAACTAGTAAACAAGTATTCACAATTATAAAAAATGTAGTTACATGAATCTTTCAAGGATATCATACATTGGAAAAAAGCATTGGTTATTCAAACCTTATATTTTATTTCGACCAACTTATTCAGTCAAAATAAAATTCATTCGAAATCACAAGAGGAAACGGATGTCTAATACAAAAAAGAATCATTATTTTTCTTCAGAAATAACATTGTCAAACATGGAACTAAAGCAATTCTTGATGATAAAAGTAAAAGTTATGTTTAGGCCACACCAAATTGATTTGTAGATCGTTGGATCTGTTGACTAAATTTTACCCTCGGTTGTAATTGTAACCTATTCAGCTTTGCTCATCTTCCATGAAGCCCTTTAACATTTAAACATCTACAGGCAAACATACAGTATATAGAAAAAAAAGTTTGTCGTTTAACTTGTATAAGATACTGATGGGGTGGATGCGGTCTAAAAGATGAGTTTAATGCCGTATATATAATAAAAGTTACATCACTAGATTTGTGGGCAGATCCTAGAATAGGAGAGCTCCTATAGCAAATCTAGCACCAACAAAAACCCAGGGGTAGGGAGGTCCACATTGAATGAAACACAAGACAACTTTCGAATAGTAACACTAACACATCACAGATGTATAGTGTATTCATTTTGGAACTGTTGTCCCCTTAAAAAACTGTTTTCTGATTGATTTAGGACATACATGTACTTTGAAGGTGTATCAGACTATTCAAAATACAGAGAAGATTTTCCGTTACCTATATCACTAGTTGGGTAACTTTAATTTATGGCTTAAAAAGCATTGAAAAAAACTTATGAACTGGGATTCTGCTAATAGATGAAAGTTTACATAATAGTACCTGGATATGGGTCTTAACCAAAGGGTAAACAAATGTGTTACGTAGATTTTACGTTTAGCGTTGATATCAAATTCCAGACGCATCTCTTTACAATCTGTATCATAGTAATGGTGACCCTTGAACTGCGACTTAAAGATCTTTCAAATCACTTTATTTG
>JAVSBT010311853.1:0-11791 GCA_033118115.1 Pharyngocirrus eroticus | reverse complement strand
TAGCCGGCGACTGTGAGTGCAGTTTTTATATTATTTTCTTCAAGTTGTAGATTTGCTTCATTTGATGTATACAGTTTGGCCCTGTGGCGGAGTGTCCTCACCACTCCAATCTTATGTTGAAGTGGTTGATGTGATGAAAATTGTAAATAGTGATCTGTATGAGTTGGTTTGCGATATACCTGGAAATCAAGTGTTCCATCACTATGTTTGTTCACCTGAACATCTAGCATAGGAAGTTGTGACTCAGTTTCTCTATCGATGGTGAATTTGATAGATGGATGAACTGCATTGATGTGCTCGGTGAAATTGTCAATTTGTTCTTTCTTTATGATGACAAATGTGTCATCCACATAACGGCACCATAATTTAGGAGGATCAGGGAAAGATGTAATGGCCTTGTTCTCAAATTCCTCCATAAAAAGGTTGGCTATTAGAGGGCTAACAGGGCTTCCCATAGCTGCCCCCTCTTTCTGAGTGTAGAATTCCTTGTCGTATTTGAAGTATGTGGTTTTTAAACAGCATTCTAACAAAGAGATAATCTCTTTCACATTTAATGAGGTGCGATTTTTTAGTTCACTGTCTTCATCCAGTAATCTCTCTATCAATTGCAAAGATTCATCTACTGGCACACTCGTAAACAAAGCTGTAACGTCATATGACACAAGTTCTTCATCCGGTTCTACTTTAATGTCTTTCAACTTTTCAATTAGATCCTTGCTATTTTCTAAGTGATGATCAGATTTTCCCATAAGGGGCTTGATGATCTTGGCTACGAATTTGGCAGTTTCGTATGTAGGTGATCCTATACATGCAATGATTGGTCTCAGAGGTACCAGCTGTTTGTGGATTTTGGGGAGGCCATAAAACTTGGGAACATCTAAGCTTGTGGGTAAGAGTGATCTGTACCTTGGTTCGTCCATGTGACCATTATCCTTTATTGCCCTGAGAGCAGAAAAGTTGATACAAACTTTTTGATTATAATTTCTTATTTTTTTAAAGGTTTTCTTTGCTACTGTGGCTGAGAATTGATGATGTAAATACTGGGTCGATGTCTGTAATAACAGGACAAGGCAATAGCTACAGTGATAACATAGGCTTTTCTCTGGAAGTGCGACCAGATAGAAGACTCTATGTATATTGTAGTACATATGTTGGCATTACTACAAAGATAACATCCCTGATATTGAATGTAGGAGAGTGGTATATGATAGTAGTTTCTTGGGCACATGACCCAGATCCATATAAGATGAGTTAGTATCATTTTCCACTGATATTATATAATCCATAGTCTAGACCCCAAATGGTCCATACTTGAATTAGAAAATAGGGGCCTTTCCCTCCTGATATTTTCAATCTGTAGACAATCAAACATGAGTATACAGTAGAATATTTTCTCATCTTTTTTTATCTATATGCATGCTGAATATCACTGTAGATTAATAATTAATTTTAGTCTATCCGCAGGTTACTTATGTTGATTGTCTACAGTACATATTTTTGGTTTAAGCACTTCATTGTGTACATATCAATATCAATGAAAGGTCAATTTGTTTATACAAAATATTAAAAAAATTGACATGTTAAAAAACGAAATATTTTTTACAATTCCCTTCAATTTTTAAAATATCCATATACTAAAACAATCTAAATTAAGGACACATTTATAGCTTCAAAATCATAATTTTATATCTCAATGTTTCTGTTTATTGTTTTTGATTAGCTGCTGAGAGATACAAAAATTGACCAAATTTTTACCATTTATCAAAAATGCCAAAATTCTGTTTCGCTATATTTGGATGGACCTAAAACCAACACCTGTAGGTGTAATTCAGTTGACAACTTTGGAAAGGCCTGAACAATCCTCAATGATTTATTTGTAAAAAGTACATTATTTTTTCAGGACCTAGGCTAATTACCTATGGAGTACCAGTTCCAGTTAACTCTTTCAACATGTTTGGGGCAACTGGAGTGGCTCCACCAAGTGGAGATATCATCTTTGGAGGATGGGGACAGCAGCCAGACAATACCCTAATTGGAGCCATTGATGAAATCTTCATGTGGAACTATGCCATGGTGCAGCAAGACATGCTAGCTCTTGCACAGGAAATGTATGATGGTAAGGATGGTAAATACTAATTAGTTGATTTTCATAAAATTTAAGGCCAATATATGAAATATATGAATATGTCAAAATATTATGTAACTATTTTCTTAGATAAACAACATTTCAACATTTGAAAATGTGATTCTGTTTCACTCTGAACCTAAGTATTGACAACTTTGTCATTGAACGCATTGTCAATCGCAAAAAATAGATCGGTTGTGTCCATCAACCAACTTATCCATTTGGAATGGCCTAAAGTAAAATTTCTAAGTACGATTTGAATTTTGACATGTACAATGAAAGACGATCTTTAAAAGTATGACAATATAAAAAGTCTACTAAGTACTTGTTTCCATAGTGGACCCTATACAGGTAAAATATATCAAAGGAACATACACTGACATTTTATTAAAGGTAAAAACATATTCTGACTGTAACTTTATGAAGAGAACATTATAGAAATTAAATAGTGAAAAGAAATGACTTTTCTTATTACATATTAAAGATAAAGAAACAATATCACAGATTATAAGATATTAAAATCTTACAATATGCTATATGAATCTTGAAAATAAATATTTCAGAAGTATTTCTATTTCAAAGACCTTGATATGGGGAACTTATTCCGCAACACAATACTGTTTATCAGGGTACAGTACTTATCTCTTACAAGGTTTCTTTTCTTGGCAGCTCAGAACAGCCAAAACGTTTTACAGTATAATATGTCATTTCTATTGCTAAACAATCCATTGCCAACTGATAATTTGTAAAAATATTGTGAAACGATAACTCTAATATTAACATTTTGCTTGATTTATTTTCAAGACATTTTACTTGTTGTTATTTTTTTGACTATATTACGATGTCCTAATCAGAGCACTGAAAGCCATCATCATAGCAGTGAACATTGTTCTGATGATGACATTTTAAGATAGTGGAAAATTCAACAACATGTAAATTGTCTTGAAAATAAATCTTGTTAAATAATCTTTAATAATGTTCAGATCAAAACTACTTCGTGCCAAAAATGTTGGCGTCCAGATTTTGCGTTTTGGCTTATATTTATTTAAAGCTCTAACATTTTTTCCCACTTATGCTTTTAGGTTTGAGCCTCACTCAAATGTGGTCTTCTAATGTCATCTCTGGAAAATTCACTCATGAAAGTCTATATGGAGTAGGAGGCTTTATTCTTAAGAAGATGTCTTTTTCATCAAAGTTATTATGTTTAGGTGAGTGTGAGATGTTGGCACTGTGTACAAGTGTTGTATGGGATGAAAACAGCAAGACCTGTGCCATATCTAACCTAGGTGATCCATTGGCATTTGCCCAAGTGACAACAGAGAGTGAGAGGCAGGAGTTTTACTTCAAAAAACCATAAAACTCCATAAATCTTATGAAAATGGAGTTTGGACAAAGAAAAAAAATACATTTACAATTTTTTCTGGTCAAGAGTTAATGATTATTGCATTATCACATGCACATGGAAGGTGATTTGACACAAAAAGTTGACAGCAATTGGATGTCATGCCTGATTCTCTGATACATGTAATTGGAAAATGGTTTGCACTATTCAACAAATAACCCTGTGTCTACATTACATTAACAATTCTATTGCATATAAAATGAAATAAAGATTATTTCTAAACACAATTGGTATTTGCTTATTTCATGTAAATTTGTAAATATGAGTATTTAATTCTTAGAACTGTTAATGAAAAGAGGTAAAAAATGTTTTTATGTTTTTGTCAGTGCATAACATGTTACAAATTGAAAAATCAATATGGAAATACCTTTTTTGATACACAGTTTGATGGCCAAAATACTGGCCTTCAGGTTATACACAAATGTAGTGGAGAAATAATTGGGGGTTTAGTTCTTAAGAGGCTGTGCACGATAGAACCAGACAAAATTCAAAAATTTCGGAACATGGGGGTCAGCCAAATCCATTTATATTTTTCACGTTATATACCTGGGTGGAACCATTATCAACCATATAATTTTTTGCCTCCAGATATTTACAGTTATGGGGATATGAGGCCCCCTTAAATTGGGGGCCAGAAAGGTCAAATTTCAAGTAAAATCAACACTAATTTCTAGGAACTATTACTGTAAGATTTTCTATCAGATATGCCAAATATTTTTACATAATGCAGGAATATGTCTGGTCTAACTATCTTTTAAATAATTTAAAGATTTTTTGTAACAGAAAAAGAATCTAAGGGGTATTAACACCCCACCCCCACCCCCACCCCCACCTGTGAATGGAGAAAATTCAAAAATCGACCAAATTCAAGTTGCGATCACATCTCGGCATATGAACAGAGATTTTGAGAATTGAACCCTTCTACTAACTTCCCAAAGTAACCATTTGCTTACAACTGGTTGGAAGGTTTTTTTATTTGCTTTTAAAGTTGGGCCTATTTTGGAATTTCATGACAGGAGGGGGTGTTAATACCCCTTAGATTCTTTTTCTGTTACAAAAAATCTTAAAATTGTTTAAAAAGATAGTTAGACCAGACATATTCCTACATTATGTAAAAATAGTTGGCATATCTGATTGAAAATCTTAAAGCAATAGTTCCTAGAATTTAGTGTTGATTTTACTTGAAATTTGTCTTTTCTGGCCCCCAATTTAAGGGGGCCTCATATCCCCATAACTATAAATATCTGGAGGCAAAAAATTATATGGTTGACAAAAGTTCCACCAAGGTATATAACATGCAAAATTTAAATGGATTTGGCTGACCCCCATGTTCCGCCCACTGTCTGGTTCTATCGTGCACAGCCTCTTAATGTCGTATTTTCATCAACTATATAAGTATTTTCATAATTTCGTCACGAGTAGGAAATCATACTTTTATAGATGAAACATAAAGCAGTTCTGTCTTATGTTTTTATGTAATTCATTATTTCTACAGACTAACTAGATTAATTATTCAACTGATCAGATCACTGAACAACACATTTTAAAGTTTCACAGACTAGATGGTTAAAATGTGTTGTGTCATACATACATGAAAAAATAAAGAACCCAGCTATTTGGAATAAAGTTATATAATTGTAAATGGATTATAGGAGGGGTGAGTTGAGATTTCCCAATGAAACCCATATTTTTTAAGAGTTCACAAACAAAATTGTATTCATATTGTATCCTCACAATTTTTGGTGCATAGAATCAAATCAAAATGGTTCATATTGCTGTTGGCATCAAATCAGGATAAGTTGAGAACTTAGCAGCTTGGAAGAAGGTTCCACTGTTGTCGAGGTAACCTTTTTATTGTCATCGAAATCTATGCTATTCACAACATATTTTTTCATTCTAAGTTGTCAATATTATGGTTTTAAATATTTTTGGGAACAAGATAGAAAAATATGCATACAGAAAGCTTAAAGGTTCAGTGACATAAACTCTTTGATCTCTTTTGTTTAAAGTAATGTTTTGGTTAGTAAAAATGGCTTTTAATCTTTTCCACAAAAACAATACATAATGTATACGGTACTTTTGCGAGAGAAAAAAACCCTGGAATAATCTGTTTGTGTTGTCTATGGTTATTTTCACAGTAATCTTAAGGATCATTTTTTTTGGCCCAAAAATGTTGTTTAAAAAATCACAGATTACCTTTGAAAGAAATGCCTTTGATGGACATAAATATTTTATGAATAGCTCAGAAATTGAAAAAAGAAAAGAAATGAGAATTCCAAGAATAATATTGTTACTTTCAGAGTACATGTAATAGCAAGGATTGTTTACTTGAGCCTGAAAAAGTTGTTTAAAAAATCAAAAATTACTTTTGAAAGAAATACATTTGATGGACATAAATATTTTATACAAATCTCAGAAATTAAAAAAAAAGAGTTTGAAGAAATACACTCTGGATAGTGAAAGGTTTGTAGTCTTGTCAGTCTGTCAATAGATAACAGTGTGGCTATTCTACTCTAAGAAGTGGACAAATTGAATTTTGCAGATTTTAAGAAGTATTTTTGTGACATGGTAGCACCACAGTCTTATTCAAAAATGTTAAGATACCTGATTTATCTAGCAATTCCAGGTTTTGCATTAAGCTTGCCTTTCCAGGGTAAGTTTCCATTACTTGTTTTTCCTTAGGGATTTTTTTAACAACAAGAATCAAAATGTCATATGAATATTGTCTAAAATAATGCAGATACGATTTTAAAGTCTTTTTATTTGAAGTGTATTGGTAAATCTTTCTACCTATTAGCATTGCCACGTGCATGCAAACTTTAAACTTTTGAGACTTTCTAGTCAGTATAAACACATTGACTTAATAATGCTGGCTTTCAGAAAAAAAGCAAAGCCTTTACTAAATAAATCGACCGATGTAAACTTGGCTTCAGATAGACTAGTCTGTTTCAAAGGATTATGCAAAGCACTCTGCTTGAAAATAGGTACAACGTTTCCCTTCCTTTTTCAAAAGATTTAATCAGTTGTTTATATTATTGCCAGTGATGTTTTCCATAGTCCAAGCATTTGATAAATGTTTGCTGTCATTTAATTTGCTTTACTCTAGCCACATACCATTTCCCAATGGAATATGCAAAGGATGGGAAAATTGTGGGTGGAAGTGAAGACTTGATTGCAAATGACAACACAACTTTTGTTGATGCAACAATTGGCAGAGGCTTAAAGATGAATGGTGGATATGGTTCAGCAACCATTCCCCAAGAGAAATTGTCAAAAATGGGAGACTGTTTCACAAATATGACAATAGAGAAATGTCCTAATGGGTGAGTTATCATATAAGGAAACTGTTTTATGAAGAATAGGAAAGGTGTGTGGAAAGCGTACATTCTTCTTCTTCATTATTTTGTTGTTTTGTTTTGTTTAAAGAGGCTGGGTTATAACCCATTCAGCTAACATAGTGTTTAAATCAGCTAATCAAAATATTATAAATGATATTTCAGATTTACTTTGCTTCTCTGGTTGAGACTTGATGGACTTCCAATGGACAGAATGAGTATTATAACAGGACAAGCTTATAGCTTTGATTATAAAATTGGCTTTTCTCTAGAAGTGCAACCAGACAGAAGAGTTTATGCATACGCTAGAACACTTACTGGTATGAGTACAAAGATGAGATCCATGATAGGCCTGAATGTAGGAGAGTGGTATATGATTGCAGTTTCATGGGCACACGACCCAGATCCAAGAAAGATGAGTATGTGTCCAATGCCTCTAAGATCTATTTTCAATAACCTGAACTTTACAAACAAAATATTTAATCTATTGTTCCCGGTAAAAATATTTTGTAGCTAGTATGGCACTTCAAGATTAACACTTTTAATGACTAGTACTACTCGGTGCAAACTACACGAAGTTAGTACGTAAGCTGACTATGTGATTTTAGTATGACGTTTATATAAATATTTTGCTTTGTCAGGGCCTAAGTTGTATATCAAAGGAAATCCAGCGGTGGCCTTCCACTATAATATTTTTGGGGTGCCGGGAGTGGTTCCATCAAGTGAAAATATCTTCTTTGGTGGTTGGGGGCAGCAGGCATCAGAAGTAAATCTTGATGGATGGGGGCGGCAGTGGTCAGAAGGAAATTTTAATGGGGTCATCGATGAAGTCTTTATGTGGAACCATATCAAGAGTGGAGAAGAAATACTGGATGTTGCAAAGACGATTACTGATGGTAGGATAAAGATTGCTGGTTTACATCAACATTTAAGACTTTTGAATCGAATTTATATTTAACATGATACAAAAAAATATTTGCTTGCCAAAGATAAGAACTTTGATTGTTTGCATGAGTTTGTATTTCTTACATTTCTGTTCATTCTTGTCATCAGGCCTGCAACCAATTCCAGTCTGGCCCTCTTCTGTCAAATCCAGATCCTTCTACCATCAAAGTCTGTATGGAGTGGAAGGCTACGTCCTAAAGACTATGACTTTCACATCAGAGTTCTTGTGTCTACGTGAATGTGCAGGATTAGAAATTTGCATCAGTGTTGCATGGGATGAAAGGAGCAAAACATGTACCATATCCAACCTCCGTGACCCATCAATATTTGCTCAAGTGACAATAGAGAGTGAGAGGCAGGAGTTCTATTTTCCATAAGACTTGGGTGAAACAAAAAATAGAAACAAGTACATTTAATCAATGTCCTGACCAACATTTAATTGAGCATTTATTTCATTTATAAATGGAATGTTATTAGACACAAAAAGGTGACAGCAATCAAATGCCTTTTTTTATTTATTTTTTTTTGGGGGGGGGGGGGCACTGTGATAAAAAAAAGAGCAACACAAGAAGGAATGGGCCAAACAATGATTGGAGAATCTTGTCCAGGGCTCGATTTACTTGAGGGTCCGAGGGACCAGCAGTTTTTGCCCCATTATAAAGTATAGGGTGGGACCCTTAGAAATATTCAGATTTTAGCCATTTTCTTAATAATCATGTTTGCAGTAAATCGAGCCCTGCTTGTCTACTATATTACCATTAAACAGGTCACCAAATCCAGATGACAATTGTATTGCTAAAAATTGGAAATAAAGATTTTATTCAACTTAACAAAATCGTGTTTTTATGCTTCTTAGTTTGTACTAAAAATATAGGTTTGTAAAAGTTGTACACGTGGGTTTAAAATAATCTGTGCAATAGATCAATTTTAAAATAGTTTATGTGACATGTGACGCCACCTCTGGGGGACCCCGTCTCATATATCCTATTCCCTACTCCACCTCACTTCCTTTTTATCTCAACACTCTGTAGAGTAAATACTCGTGCTTTCTCAGTACAAATTTTATATGGAATGAATAATAAGAATAATGATGATGATAACAATAGCGATGATAATAATTATAACACCAATAAACTTTATAAGCTTAAGGTTATGGTTTATAGAGGGGAGATCTGATCCCAGAGTCCCAGAAAATTGAAACCTGAATCCCAGATCCCAAAGAATCTAAAATCAAAATCCGAAATCCCATATAATTCATCCATAAAACCCAAATCACAGATCCCAAAGAATCAAAATGTCCTAATCCCAATTCCACCTAATTCACCCATAAATCCCAGATCCCAAGAAATTCAAATGGTAAATCCCATTTCCAAGAGTTCAAAAGGGCGAATCCCAATCCCAGAGAATAAGTAAATCCCAGATTCCAAAGAATTCTACAATTCAAAAGGGTAAATCCCAAGTCCCAGAGAAACCCCCTCCGCTTTATAACTCTGCTATTACCACAATAAGAGAAACAACAAATTACTGAATTACAAATATCCAAATAGATAATACAATATATGAATCTTGGTCTCTGGCATCAGAATCAGACGCACTACTAAGTACTAGGTATATAATAATATGTATAGGTATAGGCAAAAGATACATGTTCAAGATTAAGCTTTCAAAAGATGTAGAATGCTCTCCTTTCTTATCAGCATATTATTAGACTCCTTTCCTAAAGATTTTAGAATTGGTTGGACAACTGTGATTAAATTGGGGCTCAGTGTTTAGTTCAAAGCAAGGCATAAGATGTTACTATAGTCAGCCATGCATCCAATATAGAATGTAAAAATGACACAAACATATTATTTGGCAACTTTCACTGCACCAGCAAAACAAACAACCAAATAATCAATAGCAATGTTGATAAATTACTGGTTTTACAGTGAAATATGATGATTTTAAATTGAAACGAATATATATTGTATACTTGATAAAAATATCGCCTTTTATTATAAGAATGTGGATAGTGTGATAACTGTATCGTTAGAAAAGAACCGGTAAAATCCACTGGTTTATGGATGCAACTCCATATGATACCATGGAAAAAAGAATGTCAACAAGCTACAAATTTCACAAAAATAATAAATACTACATGACCAAAAACACTTGAGACAGTGGAATAACACAATAGGCCTTTTGTGCAAATTCTTCTTAAACTTAAAAGGTATGAGAGAGTTACAAGCTAAGGGGTTTACAGATTTTCAGTATTTTTTTGATAATCTTTTCAGTATTTATTTGATAATCTTTTCAGTATTTTTTTGATAATCTTTTCAGTATTTTTTTGATAATCTTTTCAGTATTTTTTTGATAATCTTTTCAGTAGTTTTTTGATAATCTTTTCAGTAGTTTTTTGATAATCCTTTCAGTATTTTAATATGCATTTATATATAAAAGCCTTGACCAAACAGTGTCCAAAGCGAATAATCAAAAAAGCCTTTGAGATTGATATTTGTTTTCTAATCCATACAATCTCTTTAGATAAATATTTGTCATAGAAATTTTAAGTTTTATCTTTTCTCAAAGATCACACAGGTCTGAATGAAAATGAAATACAAAAAACAAAACAGTTCATCTCATGGTTTAGAATTGCAGGTTTTTAAACTAAGCCATTGGATATCAATGGATTTCAGTGGAGAGAAAAACAACACCTAACAAAAATTATCCCTGTTCTATCTTAAACCCAGTTTAAATTGACATTTCTCAGAATATAATTCACAACTTAGACATACACAATAAAGACCAATTCATCAATTGAAAGGTCTTAGAATAAAATACAACGTCAGGGGAGGGGGGGGGGGGGAAATCATTTCTTTACCCAGATTTATTCATTGGGGAACATGATAGGTATCACAAGGTTACCTAATATCATTGTTTGGCTGTTAATTGTCAGTGTTATCATTTATCACAAACCAAATCCACTATTTTCAGGTATCAAATATCCATAAAAATCTTCAATCTTTTCTTTTGACCCTTTGCTCAACTGTGGGGTGCCCTCTTTGGCTCTGCTGCCTTAAGCACATGCTTAGTCTGATTAATGACTAATCCATCCCTGAATAGCTACCATTTTGGAAAGGATTGCTTTTTGATGAGTGAAATGTGTAAAAAAAAAAAATTAAAAAAAAACCAAAACAGACAATAATGACAGTTGCTTTTAGATGATCATCTGGATTATTTTGGAGTGCTATTGTTTTTTGGTAGTTGTACTGTTGTCTACACTTTACCTTAAGATTTGTGAACAGATCTCAGAAACAATAGAAAAAAAATACTTACTATAAATGCACACAAGGTCATCCCTAGGAAACATTTGACAACTTCGTTTGTGAGAAAGCAGTTGTTTGTCCATATAAAGTCTGTGAAGGAGAAAAACATTTTGGTTACACAAAGGTATGGGTCATTTCTCACATAATTCAATTAGAAGTGTATATTTTTTTATTTCCAGGCAATGTGTAAGAAGTACATTTTGGGGGGAAAATTGATTTGAAAGGAAAAAGGAGAAAATTTAGATATCCTATAAAATACTTAAACACTTGATTTTTTTTCAGATTTCATTGTTCTCATATTTGTGACATTGAGGCACCGCAGTTTCATTTAAACATGCTGGAAAATCTGATTTATTTACTCATTCCAGCCTTGGCTTTGGGTCTGCCTTTCCAAGGTAAGTTTTTCTTTATAATGCAATACTTTAAATTATCCCTACCTGCTTTTGCATACAATAAGCACCAAAGGTTAACTTGCAGGAAAAACGTTACTTGCGAACTAAATAACTAACTAAATAATGCAATGTGTTTGAAACAATAATAAGCTGTGTATTATAAGTCTCGCTACACGAGATTTCTGGTGCCAGGTGTTGCCATGCAAGCATGCTACGTATAGAATATCGCAAGGAAGACGAAAGTTTGGAAAATGTATCTTCCTAATGATAAAAATACTCGTGCACGA